>JAECUM010019442.1:0-60804 GCA_016617855.1 Megalonaias nervosa | reverse complement strand
TCAAATTTGCCGACAAGATCAAAGTAAGGGGCAGTCCAGGAAGCTCTACCTGCTGCCCCACAACCCCCCAATTTCAGTCCAGGAAGCTCTACCTGCTGCCCCACAACTCTCAAATTTGCCTACAAGCATCAAAGCAAGGGGCAGTCCAGGAAGCTCTGCCTCCTGTCCCACAAACCCCCTCCCCTCACACACACAAGCACCTACGCTGGGAACATCAAACAGGTGCTAGGAAAATATACTAGCAATACCTGGGTGGAATCCTGAACTTGGCAAGCCAGTGCTGAGCTAAGATTTTCTACCATGACCCTGGCATATGGGTGTTGATCGAAATATGGTAAGGGACAGTCCAGGACACACCCCACCTGCTGTCCCAAAATTCCGGACAAGCATCAAAACACTCTTTAGGACAGAGAGGGAATAACCAAGGTCTTCATTTTACATTAGAAGATCAACACAACCTATCATGATCCTTTGGCCGTGCGCTCAAAACAATACAACTATAATTACTAAGCGGTGCTAATGTTACATAGGATGGCATACATCCAGCAGATTGGCACATTTTAGACTTACAAAAAGTACGCTCAGTACACAAAATTCCAACATAATATTTATTCAAAATTCATAACTCCTAATTATTAGATCAATTGCATAGGTGGCTCACACACTTCTGGTATAGGGATATCCATAGTAACAACTGGATACAATTGGATAAAACAGATTTAGGGGTATCAAGGCTTTTTAGGGAGACTTGGGGCCTTCGGAAAGGACCATCAACATCAAGGGAGCAAACTGAGACATGGACTAGAGCTGGCTCTGGAGTCTTCGCCTGTGGGCTGTTGGGTGCTCTCTTTCTGGTGGCTGTCTTTTTCGGTTTGGTCCGTGCGAGACTTGAATCGCCGCCCTTTGGGGCGGGGGAGGGGGCTTGGGGTTTGGTTGTTGCCTGCCTTGGGGTTTGCGCTTGGGTTCTGCGGGGTGGTCTGCCTCGGTGGGGTGCCCCTCACTTTTGGGTTGTGGTTGGGGTCTGGTGTGTGGGCGGTGAGGTGGGCTGTTTCTTGAGTGGTTGCGGTGGGGCGGAGCTGGGGCCTGGGCGGGAGATTTGGTTGCTGGATCTGTCATTTGGGAGTGATGGAGTGCGTCTGGCTGGGTAATCAAGGGTCTTAAGGTCAAAAGACCCAGACCGGGGCCAAGTGCCCTCCTAATGGGACTGCGGTCCAGTCTATGATCGTATGCAGTCGCAGAAGCCACCGAGCAATACGCGACTATAATCCGTTCACCGTGACTTGGTATTCTTTTGTAGGGCTTGAAATAAGAAAACTGAACAAACGTAAGCACTTTGCTATAGATATTTTTCGCAACAGACTAAAAAATATAAATACCATTACAACAATAGAAAACCTTACATCTTCTATAAAATGAAATGCATTAAAAAATAGAATTAAAGATGAACGATGACTAACCAACAAAACCTAATTGATCACAGGCAATGCCATGGATAGAAATGCCTCTCCCTTTGAGAACGTATGTTGATGTAATCTGCCATACACCAACAACTTGAAAAAAATGTATAAACGAAACGACTCATTTGGGTACGACACGGCTTGGGTAAGAAACAACTTGTGTACGGTTTGACCAGCTACGAAACCTTCGGTGGTAGATGACAGTGTTCGTTAGGCCTAGGGCCTAGCGTTCGGTAGGGCCTAGTAAAAACGACCTACCCGTCACTGAGGCTACAAGTTGGAAGCAAACCTTCCGCACGTGAAGTTTGTGATAAAATGTTTAGCTATTATGATTTAGAAAATACTATGAGCATAAACACTGGAGAAAAAACATTCAAATGTGAAGTTTCCAATAAAAGGTTTAGTCGTTGTCATCTGAAGGTGCATAAAAGGGTACATACTGGTGAGAAACCATTTGAATGTGAAGTTTGTAATAAGATATTTAGCCAGAGTAGTAATTTAAAAAGACACTTAAGAATTCATTTTGGAGAAAAACCTTTCAAATGTGACGTTTGTGATCAAATATTTAGTAGTAATGGCAACCTGAAAGTGCACACGAGAATTCATACTGGAGAGAAACCGTTCAAGTGTGAAATTTGTGATAAAAGGTTTACGGAGAATAGTAATTTAAAACGTCACTTGAGAATACATGCTGGAGAAAAACCATTCAGATGTGAAGTGTGTGATAAAATGTATAATTATAATGCTAATGTGAAAGTGCACATACTGGAGAGAAACCATTCAAGTGTGAATTTTGTGATAGACATTTTGTTCAGAGTGGTGCTTTGAAAATGCACATGAGAATACACAATGGAGAGAAATCTTTTAAATGTGAATTTTGTGCAAAAATGTTTTATAGGAATGCCGATTTAAAGAATCACGTGAGGATGCATACTGGAGAGAAACCATTCAAATGTGAAGTATGTGGTAGGACTTTTACTGAGAATGGCAGTTTAACGAAGCATGTGAAGATACATTCTGAAGAAAAACCCTTTCAGTATGAATTTTGTGACAAACAGTTTCGTCATAGTGGGTATCTTACATGGCACATGGCGATACATACCAAAAAAACAGCAATCAAATGTGAAGTTTGTGAAAAACAATTTAGTTGCAAAGAATACCTGAAGGTGCATATGAGAATACACACTGGAGAGAAACCATTTAAATGTGAAGTTTGTGATAAGAGATTTAGTTCCAATGGAAATAGGATGATTCATATGAGAATTCATACTGGAGAGAAGCCATACAGATGTGAAGTTTGTGACAAAATATTCAGAAGCGGTGGAATATTAAAGGTCCACATGCTGATACATACGGGAGAGAAAGCATTCAAATGTGAAGTTTGTGGTAAAATGTTTCTACGAGCTTCTGATTTGAAAAGGTACAAGCAGATTCACGCTCCAGAGAAACCATTCAAATGTGAAGCATGTGATCGACGGTTTAATTTGAGTTGGGATTTGAAGAAGCACATTAGGATACATCCTTTAGAGAAATGATTTAAATATAAAGCTTTTATTAAAACATTTAATGTGAGTTAAGTCTTAAGGTTAACATCAAGACGCATAGGGAAGCAAAACATAATAATTAAGGTATGAACTTTGTGAAAAAATTTTTAGTTATAGTCCGAATATACATCCCTGTTTGTTTGTACCCCTCTACCAATTTAAAAAAAGCACAAATGAGATAAAAGATGCACAGGACTTAGTTAATTTATTGATTTATAATTTCAAACCTGATTATGCTCATTGCATTCCAAACAGAAGTTTTCCGTGTAAAAGACGACCCTGCTCACCAGTCATTTCCAGTTCATGGACAAGTCCATTTTCAGGGAAGGGGTGTATGCATTACTAGACATGTATTTCTATTGAAGGAAAATACAACTTCATCTGCTTCTGATATTTACAATGTTGAATCAAGCAAAGGAAAAGAATGACAACTACAAATTTGCCATTCACATGGATTTAAAAAGCGGTGTAATTTCTGTGCTCATGTCTGCAAAGAGATATAACTCTAAACTCTCAACATTATGGTAATTTATGGAATATCTGGCAGTTACCAAAGAGGATGAACCATGTCACTCTTTTGTCTGAGGAAAATAGACTCCCCCATACTGTACACAATATGGTACCATGTTACTATGGAAAGTCTTAAGCATGAAAGGCTCAAGAAATGCCAGTGTTAGGGCCACTATGGTCACAGACAGGTTAGAAATTATAAATCAATGAATGAATTGACTAAGTTCTGTGCACTTTTTATCACAGTAAAGATTACCATTATTGAAATTGGGGAGGGGTACAAACAAACGGGGAGGTATATTCAGACTATAGAGTGGAAGATGGCTACTTCAAGTGTGAAAATATACGAGAGACAAACCATTAAAACCAATATGCAATGCTTTATAGGAGGTGCTAAGTTTAGCACAAAAACAGGATATATAGATGAGAGAAGCCATTCAATGTGAAGTTTGTGATACACTGTTATGAGATTATCACATGTTAATAGCCCACATGCTAATACAGGAAGTCTGCTAATGGATGTTATGGTGTACTATATACCTGATTTTTTGTGTGCAACATCTCAGTTTGTGAGGGTGGACTTGTAAAATTGTTGCTTGATTGTGCAAATCAACACAGCCCAGTAAATATGTATCCCTGGGAAAAACTTGTTTTCCTCTCAATTAGTAAGGTATTAGAATATATCAAAATACTCATATATCAAAATCTTTGAACACAATTAATAACTTATGCAGTAATTGTTATCAATATCCTATATATACCATGATGGTCATTTACAAGTATGATTACTCAACTATGACCACAAATGCTGATGGATTTTCTTTATAGTTTACACAATCATAGCTCAGCATAGTTTGAGTAACTTTATCATTAGCAGCGGCAAGGAGGATTATATTGCTGCATTTGGATTATACACATTTTGAACACAATCTCCCAAATTTATCATAAGCAATGACTTTTTAAAGCAGATGGTTAGAAAGCTTTCTATCTCTGATAAGTGATCATGACTCAGAGATTTGCTAGAGAGATATCGGAGATGATTTCAACATTCAGCAGTTGAAAAGAAGAAATGGCCTTGTCTTGAATTCCTGGAAACTCTTTTTGGGCAGTGGAGTGTCAGTCACTTAATGGGACTATGTAATGCTTCTGTCCAGTATGGTATATTAATTAATAACTATCTCATTATTATGATTATCACTAATAATAATAATAACAATAATAATCATCTAATAGTCATCATTATTATCAGCATCAACATCATCATTTCTGTTTTAATGACAGCTGAATGAAAAACATTTCAACAAGTTAAGAATATTTTTTCTCTTAAACTATGAAACTGTTCAACATACTTAAAGAATTGTTCATGTTTCAGCTGCTGTTATTGTCTTTTTATTGCTGTTGCATTTGCATTGTTGTGTTGTATGTTGTTATTTGTTCTTGAAATTTATTATTATTGTTGTTGTTGTGTTTTTCTAACTTTTGATAAGGTTTTTTTTTTTCTTTTCACCCAACAACATCCATGCCAGATAAATATGTAAATTACTTGAAGAGCAAAAACTGACACCCATGCAGTGTTTGTTCAATGCACCATTACAGTATGTCATTTGCATAATGCAGAACCTCATACATGTAAACTGTGTGCAAGATATTGATCAATATTGATCAATGAGTGTGAAACTGAATGCTGGTGTTTGATTGGTTTAAGTGGTAATTCAGTAATAGTAAGTGCATCTGTACTGAGATATACACTTACATACTGACATATGCCTATGTGGAGGAGGAAGTCAATACTTCATAAAAGTGCATGACAGAAAACGTTCACCCACCAAACAGCATGTGCGAGTATTAGTTAGAAAGTGTCTGATTCTTGTTGACAGTCCAAGGTGACCCAACCCTGTTCTACTGCCTTGTCATTTGCCAATCAACAAAGAAAGTATGCATGTTGTATGACATCAAGCAGCAGAGGAGGTGAACAGACCATTTTTGTTCGAGACCTTATTTATGAAAAATAAGCCTTCCTACGAAAAGGAAATCTTAAGGTCAATAACGTTAAACTACAACCTCTAACTAGTTAGCTCATTTTGTTACTTTTCTCTGACGCGCGTTTTTATTTTTAGGAATGTTTCGTTTACGTGTTGGTCACTCAATGCTGGTCATTCACCCCCTCTGCTGCTGTAATTAACCAAAGATTTTATCCAGACCTATACGATATCTAGATCTTGGGTCATGTAAATTTATCGTTATAAATCCGAATGGAATAGCTTGTGCTTTTGAAAAGAAGTTTTTAAACTTAATCATGTCCATGTCCCCTGAACACCAAGTATAATAAATATTTTGTAAAGTATAATTATCTACTCCATTAAACACAATTAAGATATTGCTATTATCTCTGATCACTTTTGGAATTTGTGTGTATTTCTGAGTTAAATAAATCACGTCTGTATTTTTGTGACGGCCTCGCGAAAATATCCGAGCTGGATTGGATTGTTTATCCAGCATTACATCATCGTATACTACGAGATTATTGATACATCCATCAAGATCATCTATGGATGGAGCTTCATCGATATCGGTAATAAAATCAATAGCATCATTATCAGGACATGTCAGCGACTTTGCATTTTCATTAAAATCTTTAAGTACTTCGTAACATCGTTGATCATCTATAGATGGTGCTACTAAATATAATTTATCCCACTTGAGCCATCGCATTATCAGATTAAGTAATAATTGCATTTTACCAGACCCAGATGGGCCAAGTATAATTGCTCTGATAGAATTTGGTAGCGCTGGATGATGCTTGACTGGCTGTTGTTTTTTTGTCGCTGAGAAGTCAATTATATCCATATAATAGTAATATGGATTTATATTGTGTTCGATGTAGAGCACCCACTCATACCAGTGGATTAACGACAATAATAACAAAAAATAACAGGTGCGCACTTACAGGCAAGTGTGTGAAATGTGGTACAAAAAAATACAAATTTATTTCATTAAAGACAGGTGGAGATATCGCTGCTTCGTTAGGTATATTACCAGGAGCTCCATGGGCAAAGTATCCTGGTGAGAAACATTTACCTGGATATAAATATTGTGGTCTTGGAACTCGTCTCGATATCCGACTCGATAACCAAGACCAACCAAAACCTGGAGAATATCCAATAAATGCAGTTGATCAAGCGTGTCACATTCATGATGTCGCGTATAAAAGTAAAGATTTACAACAACGACATCTCGCCGATATAAAATTAATTCATACCATAAATAATGTAAAAGATAAATCACTTCGAGAAAAATTAGCTGCTTTTCTGATAAAAGCTCATATGAAAGGTAAAATAATGTTAGGGGCTGGTAATTAATCAACTGATTATTATCATAATAATGGAATCTGTTTATTATAGCCCAAGAGGATATTGGAGAGCTAAAGCAGCGATTAGTAAACTTGCTGAAGCAGCGAAAAGTCTCACGTGATGTTGCTGCAGCGTGGTTAGCATGACAGGCAATGTGGCAAATCTATCTACGTCCACCTAAAAAAATTCAGTATGCACATTTTGATGTCAGTACCCCTAATGAAGTTCATCAAGCAGATATTTTGTTTTTACCACACGATACCATTAAAATTGGCAAACGTCAATACACATACAGATACGCGTTAACCGTCGTTGACGTTGCGAGTAGATATAAAGAAGCAGAACCACTATCAACTAAAACAGCAACTGAAGTTGCATCTGCGTTTGAAGGCATTTATCAGCGTGGTGGTCTACGATGGCCACAACTGCTACAGGTTGATCCTGGCAAAGAATTTCTTGGTGCAGTATCATCGTTGATGAAGCGACATAACGTTAAAATCAGACGAGGACACACAGAAATTCATCGTGATCAGGCAATCGTTGAACGATTTAATCGAACACTTGCTGAGCGGTTATTTGGATACCAGTATGCAAAGGAATATCCGCTGACTTTAAGTCCATGGAGAGATCTCGTGAATGGGTTGCAAGGTTACCAAGTGTGATAGCTGCGTTAAACAACGAAATGACTCGTGCAACTTCTATGAAATCTTCTAATGCGATCACAAAAAAATATATACCAATACAGCGTAAATCTTCCTCTCAACCAGTACTAGGTAATGTTACCGTAAGATATTTATATGAACCTGGTGAACTTGAAGGAGGTAGAAAAAGAGCAACTGATCCTATCTGGAGTGTGACCACACACAAAATTTCTAGCGTGGTAAGGTCCACAGGTAGACCTGCAATCTACAGATTAGATTCAACTGCTCCTCAGCATGGATTTGTACGCGAACAATTACAAATAATTCCTACGGATACACAATTACCACCGCGCTCACTTTTGTAAACTTGCACCTCTGCGTCGATTACATTCAAGACAGGTCAGCATCACATTTTCGCGTGTGTGACCAAGACTACTATTAATTCTATCAACGGTAAATTGTCTTGGATTATTATTTGAATACTGCCACAGCATATTACAGTTACAACTTGCACAATGACTATTCTGTTGTTGTTTTAGTGTTATAATAAATTCAGCATCAATATTAAAGTCGCGATTATTTTTTTGTTGTCACATTGCTTATAACTCACTAATTTTTTATTGATATCGACAAAGTTGTTAGTGATTTCTTCGGTTATTATGCAATCCATGATAACCCTGTGCAGTTGAGATATTCTTCTGACTCGAGACACTGCAAGATAAACTAAATTTGACCACTCAATACGATCATCGACAATCCAAATATTTGTATCAGTAATAGTTAATCCTTGTGACGAGTGAATCGTTATAGCGTATCCTAACGTCCACGGCGATTTATCCATGCTCAACACGCTCTCAACAACATCAACAACAACTAAAATAATATCATTTAGCACAAGATTTTGTATTCCACCACCAGGAATCTCAACATCAACATTCTGTCGTCTAGTATCTGCTGGGCGATAACACAAAGGTACAGGTAGATTTGAAAATTTTTCTTTATGTAATGTAAATAATTGTTGTTGAAGTGTATCGCGAACTATTTTTCTACTTGCAACTATCAAATCAGCAGGTCTCCATAAAGTCCAAAAATCATTCATAGAAGTTTCTGGAATTATTTTACGCATTATCTCACACTGTATTTTATCTGGCTGTAGTCTTATTAACTTTTTAAACTCTTTTAGTGATTTATCAATAGCTCTATGGTCATCAGTTATTTCTTCGTAATAATCTACAAATGTTTTCAGCCACTCATGTGGAGACGATCCAATGAAAGGTGGTGGTTGACCATGATCACCACACATTATCACAGCAGTATTCTTCAATAACAGCCAATCAAGAAATATTTTTAATACCTCTAGCGACACCGTGCATATCTCATCCCAGATAATAATTTTAGGAATATATTTCTCACCCATCCGCGATGGATTCCATGCGTCTCCGCACCATCTAAAGAAACTATGATATGTACATGATTTTACTCCTCGTTCTTTTATTTCCCTGGCGAGTTTATGTGTCGGTGTTAAAACAATCATATCAGAACAATTATTAAATAATTCAATCGCGCGTGTTGTTTTACCTGAACCACCACACCCATTAAGATAAACGGTTTTATGTCTAGCCACAGGATCATATACAAATGGTGCCGATGACAATCCTGGTATTTGATTATTTTTGTAATATGTCTCCGCAATTTCAACTTCGGCAGATTCAGAATAACTAATAATATCTTCATGTTTTATTCTCCATTCGCCCCATGATGCATGATTGTTAATATGCAATTGTTTTAACGAATCCGCATATTTTTTATTTATATAAAATGAATCTGTCGCGACTCTGACTGCATAACGAGGAAGTCTGTTTATCATCGATGATAAATTTATCGAAACGTACGCTAGCATCGAAGATCTTAAATGAGTAAACTGCAGTGACTCGCCATCAGTATAGATCACAATTGTACCTAATTTAGTTCCGTCTGATAAATAAGCATTACTTCGACTTATAAATGTGTTTTTCTCCATTGTATCAGCAATTATAAAATCGAGTTCAGCATCGTCCATGATTAATCTTGTACACATTCATTTATGATCATATGATCCTCCTTGCGTAAATTTACTGATTATTTTTCTGCCGAGATCTTTTGCAAATTTCTCATCACTTTCTCTCCTGCATTCACGTATATTATTAGTAATTTTAACAATATCATCTTCGTTAAGATTAGGAAAATCTCTCCTAGCATCATTAATATTAAATATATCCGGTTCTGGTAACCAAACTTGCTTCTGCACGCGGTATGATATAATTGCTTCACCCACGTTCAACGACACTAAAATTCCAGCATCAAGCATGTACTGTATTAGTACCATTGGAACCCAACGTCGCTCTGAAAAATGTCTTCCAAACCACGCATAAACAATCGGATGGAGATCCCCGTAAAACTCGAACGACTCTATACAGGCGAATCCGGTTAAGTCAAAATCTGGTAAAGGTCCGTTTATAGCAACTCTGATCATCTCGTGTGTCGGATGTCCAAATCTCTTAAAGTATTCAGAACATTCTCCGTATCCAAGAAAACTTCCAGGATAACATGCTACCATATCAACTGAGATAACGGCATTATAATCGTATTTAGTATTCCCCAATCCACCATGTCTGTATTCCACACAACTGTGTTGGACATCTTCAAGAAATTCCAATCGTGTCGGTTTCCATGAATTTTTCTCCGGAGCAGCGTGAGCAGCAACTGATGGAATGGTAAAACAGTTATTCAGTAATTGTCCAACCTTAATATCATCAGAGGTGTATTTTAATGCAAGATTTTTCATTTCTTCGTGGAGAGATTCTGTACGATAAATATCACCATTAGACCGTACAAACTGATCATGATAATCGTATTCCGAACTTTGAAACAGCCAAACAGATACAGGGTCAATTTTACTGATATTTCTGATAAAATCAAATACATGACCATTATAAAACTTAACCGTTCTGTCTCGTGGAAATATTGTTACTGCCACAGTCCATGCATGTGCGTTATGATCAATAATATCTATCGAAGCTCCTCTTGATTCATATTTCGATTTGTACAAAATCTCTCCGGTTAACGTCTTCACTGTTATTGGGAATTTTAATTTCTTTCCCAGTTCAGCAACGTCGCTGATAGACGCTCCGGTATCTTTAGCTGTTTCTGCCCACGTATTTTTTTTTTACGTCGTAAATCCGTTAAACCGTTTCCGCGTATCGCGTTTGTGAAGTGTTCTGTAACCCGTTCAGCTACACAATTTATCCTTGACAATTTTATAGGTTTGAGATCCCCAACTTTAGGTTTATTATTTAACGGATATATTGCGTACACAACCGTAGTCACAGGATAAGCTCGTTCGTAATACGGTTTGTCAATGCCAGTAAGTATTCCTGGTCTGGAATTTTTACTAAGAACAATATTATTTCCTGACTGCATGTGGACAGAATCACGTTTGTCACGAATAATCCAAGTGTCATCGTCTGTCTTTACAATAAATTTATTAAAATAAAATATCTCTGAACAAGGTAGTCAATAATCTCTCTTCCTCGTTTGTCATTCATTACATTAACAATATTTCCAATTCTGAATGTCGACCACACATGAGCCGCACCATCGTCGCGAAATTCCTTTTTGGCTTCACGGATACCTTTTATTATATCTTTATTCGTTAAGGCTAGATCTTGCATCGAAAAACTAAATTTATATTTCGGCAGTCTGTCAAGATCAAATCTGGCTCCCGCTGAGACAGCGGAGGGTTCAATTGCGGATAATTCCTGCATTATTATAATTAAGACAAATATGTATTTAAATTGAATTTTAATCTCTTGTATATGATTCAAACAAATGATCGATGTAATTGGCTTATGATCGGATATACTTCTCCTTGTAACAAAGCATGCGTAAATGAATTCTGCGGTTTTCATATGCAGTGCGTTAGATATAGCAGTCTAGGACCAAAACCGTGTGTGCGGTGTGGTGTTGGAGTCAGAGGAAAAACTCAACTGTGTGTGCAATGTGGTGGCAAAAAATACAGAGAGGTCAAACGATATTACGATAAAAGAAAATAAATAAAACATCTTCAGGTGAATCTCCTATAAAATCCGAAGAAGATTATCTCGCTAGATTTTCAAAATAATAATTTAAACAAATAATATTAGTATATAAATGGAGCAAAATGAGTTTGTAACGCATCCAATCATTACAAATTATGAAGCATCTCGTGATGGTGTAATTAGGCACTGTAGATTAAAGAAACCAGTCGGTAGTGTTGATAAATTTGGTTATTTTAGATTTAATACCAGTGGAAATAAAAATTGTTTCTCACATAGATTCATCTACGAATGTTTTTATGGGGTCATTAAAGATGGACTTGTAATAGATCACATCAGTGGTAATAAACTTAATAACTCGTTTGATAACTTGCGAATTGTTACACAAAGTCAAAATTGCAAGTCCGGAAATTCTGGCGGCGCACGATACGCAAGGTCTGTTAAATCTGTAAATACAGAGACTGGCCAAGAAATTATATTTAAATCAATTAATTCTGCTGGTAAATATTTTAACATAGTACCACCTTCAGTAAAATGCGTGGCAGATAATATCACAAAATCTGCTTTTTCAATAAGATTTGGACGAAAAGTCAGATTCGCGTATGTTCCTATGGTATCAGATGATTAAGCGAGACAACTCCGTCAAGCAGAACTTAGTAAATCTTGCAGTTGTCGTATTAATGACAGCAATATATTGTGAATTTTGGTCAAAATGGAACCCACATTGCTTTGAGTAAGTATTGATATATCTTTCCTTATTGTATGTGTTATTTCGTCCATAAATAAATATATCGTTCATAAAAATGATATGCAATTGTGTGTACACTAGTCAGCAGCAAAATCCATTTGTCTTCAAAATACATGTATAACACAACAATAGAGATTTATACAGTTTGAATGTCCCATAGGACACTAATGTTTCCAAGAAGTCCATTGAATGTAGCTAATTTGTGTTACTATTACACAGAAACACATTTAATAAGAGCAAGCTAATCCGATAACCTGAGTCACATATTGTCTGTGTTAGATTATATCTGCTAATATATCTCAACAGTGAATAGAATACATGAGGTTATTTTTAGAAATGAGTATGGCATGCGTGTTCATATAACTATCGATTATTTTAGTATCCTTAGCAACGTCTGATTAATACAGACTTTTAACTAGGCAGAAATGTGGGTTTTGTGTATGTAGTTTCTCCAAGTATTTGGAAACTGAAAATAAATTCACATTTTACAATAAATTGTGATTTTATTAAGAAATCCACACTACATTTTACAATAATTGTGATTTTGATAAGAAATCCACACTACATTTTACAATAATTGTGATTTTATTCTGTATACTTGCGCACTAACTATATAATAATATTTTCATTATGTATATATTGAAGTCCGGTGGCCGATTGCTAACGCGCTGGATTTTCGTACTCAAGGTCCGTGGTTCGATTCTTGTGACCGGCATAATGTCGGGCGAAAGGCGATATTATGCCAAAATCCTCTTCTTTAGTAGGGACATCAGCCAGCTCTTCTGCGTTTCAATAGAAAATTTGTACACTCTCCCACCATGTCACTTGGTGGGTGCAATTTTGCACTCCCTGGGTTGATTATTGGGGGAGTGTGCAAATTTGTATTGAACGTAGAGAAGGCCCGTAGTACTGTCTTTAAGATAAGTTTATATGTAACGGTGCTGTCCTAGAGTTAAAGTTCTTAGAATTAAGTTTATATGTGACCTCTGATCCTGCTAGGATGTTGTTTGGCAACCTAGGGGATCACATGGGGTTAAACTGTGATGTCCTAGGATAAGTTAGTTAAGTTCTTAGAATTAAGTTTATATGTGACCTCTGATCCTGCTAGGATGTTGTTTGGCAACCTAGGGGGTCACATGGGGATTAATTAAAATGCCCCTGAACTTGCTAGGATGTTGTTTGACAACCTAGGAGTTCATATGGGGTTGTGTTGTAATTTGTTTTATAAATATGTTTTATGATTTTGATTTAGAAATATTTTTATATTAAACAAACATTTATAATATAATGAATTCCGAAAATATTAATGTTATTATTTCTGCGATTAAAAAATTACAACATAACGGTATAAATATATCTGATAATCTTAATCCTGAAAAAATTCTGTGTGACTTTGAATCATTAGAACAACGGAAATTGTAGAACAGATACACTTTGCCATCTGATTATAAATTCATGAAGTTTATCCAGCAGGCAATGTTACAGTCGCTGGCAACAGTTACAGATAATCAGATAAAGCTGTTTGTACCTCTCTCACAAGCTATTGATAAAATTAAGTTAGAATTATCTCATGAATACGAACAGAAAAATATTGCGAACTTTCGTATAAGACAGTTAAGAGAGCATTGTGAAAATGAAAGTGAAGGTGGAGTTAATGTGATAATGGCTAAACAAAATCCCTGGCAAAATTGACAGTTTATTTATAATATTTTATTCTGATAATTACGATTTACCCCAGTAAAAAAAAAATTATTCTGATCCGAGTTAGATTCGGATATTTTTTTTTTTTTGTTTTGCGATAACGCTCTATGATCTCACATATAGATTAATACTTAAAACCTCATTTTGCAAATCCAAAATACGTCCTATTTGGTCTGTAAGTTTGAAATGTATCCTTGATAATAATGGATTATGTACACGTAGATAAACGGGGTTAATTGGTTCAGGTACAATTAACCACCCGGGTGGCGCTTGAGGACTGAATGAATATAATATATATCCTTGCTCCGCAGTACCACTTTTTGAAAGATCTACTTGATAGCTGCCATCAATTACATCACATACTAGATTGACTGCGATCGTTGATGTTATATTAACAATACCAGGCGAGATATGACGGCCTCCACCGTATGGATCATTATTATGTTTAAGCATAACCGATGGCGGGACTATTTTTTTTCCATGATTCAAGTATTTTTGGAAAATAATCGTTAATAAGATCGTCAAGTATTTTTTTTAGTCTAACAGCATCAAATCCTGGTATCATAAATGTTTGTAATTGTTCTTCTGTTATTTTATAATGATCAAGAAATATTTGTTTCCACCTTAAGTATCCTTTTATAATACTTAATCTTTCTTCTTCACTAAGACTACCTTCTAATTTAGGATTAGTTGCTCCTAAAACAATACTTCAGTTAGCAAAAACCAAATCTTCGATGACTGTATTTAAGTGTTGTATCGTTTCAATTACCTGTTGTTTTATATCGATGGTATAATTCTGTGATAATGCTGAAAAAAGAGTTTGTAAATTACCGAACACACGTGTGTATTCAGAATTAATTGGATCTAAAAATATTTGAATACCTTCCTCATAAACTATTTCCTTTCCACGATCTGGTCCTTTTCTAATAACATCAAATAATGCAGTCCGATGCGCAGGAATTACTATATCATTATGTGGAACCTGATTAAGAAATTCAAATATATATAAATTTCGATATTCTGGACGTTTTATAAATCTTTTTTCCGTTGTGAGAAATTCATTTTTGGTTGGTTCTGGAATTCCATTTGACCTTTGGTCAGGGGGAACATCAAGCCATCCTAACACAGATCTGATCGAACTTTGATACATATCTACAACATAATCAGGGGAATTTATTTCAATCGCCGCTGATAATGTTGGTTCGTATACAGTGATTGCTACTTTGGATTCTTTTCCTGTAATAGATTTAATTCTGCGTTGGAACTCATCATTAATCTGTTCTATTTGATAACTGCCCGTTGAAATTCCAACAACTTGCCAATCAGGAGTTCCATCAGGTTTATTCTTATTTGCAAATACAAGTGAATTGTTTGCTGGTAGTCCACCAAACGATTTTGACCTGATATTTGGCCAGCTATGATAAACTCGTAATTGTGCTAGCGCTATTTCACTTGCTGAAATTGCAGTTGGAAAGTTAACGCTAAATTCAGGATTGGTATAACTTAATGATATCATAGTAGTTTTTGACGGCGTTGTATTAGTGACGATCTGTTGTAACAGTTCTAACGTTGACATTATTTAAAATACTTCGTATTTAATTATTATTTTAATAGAACGCAGAGCGTTCTCTCGGGAATTCAATTTTCCACTTTATCACAAGTTACTTTATAACTAGAATCGCTAGCGATTCGAAATGCTTCATTGTAGGTTTTCATTATCGTTGCGAACTCCTCATAAAATATTTTACCATCGCTGAGGTACGCCGAAAGATACGATGATAGTTTAGAATAAGATGTTGTTACTGTGTGTAGTTTTATTATATACTCGTGTAATTTATCATTTGTACATGTAGATATCTTCTTAGCAATAATACTGAGAATGCCTCCGATAATCGTTGAAGTTGAAACGACAATTGTTACAACTGCAGGTGCTGTCATTGTTATTGTTGATAATAATAATCCGGTTCCAGCAATAACAGCAGAAACTGAGTAAACAATTATATCAATAACAACCATACGTCTGCGATATTTTTTTTACTTTTACTGTATAATCGTCAATGATATTTTTTAGTTTCATTCACGACTTTATGAGGTGGTGTTGTTGATTTTGATACAGCATCAAGTACAGCGAGTACTTCTCGACCACATATTGGCGGATCCGTTAATTTTTGTGTTTGGTAATGTTGAATACCAGATCTTAGAACGCATCGAATTCTTACTTTGCATAGCAGTACTTCGTACTGTGCTAACATGTTTTAAAATTCTTTTGGTGGTGCCAGTCAATATGAATCAAAATAAATAATTCCACGTGGATCAATTGCATATGCCACCCAATGAGTGCCTGGACCAGATATTTTTATCGAGATTAATAATACCAGTTTCATGTTGCATTGCAACGGTAGGTAATTGATCACGCATAAAAACTCCTCTAAAGTTTTTTATATTCAGTTGCTTAGCAGCATTAAGTAAATCAAAATTAGACATAGGAAGAATCATCAAAGTCGATGACGAAGTCACCGGGGCAGTCTTAGACCTTTTCCGTACCATGAATATAGGGTCCCTGGCAATCTTAGACCGCGACCGTATGCTGGGCCTGATAATCTTAGACGGCCCGGCTGTGGCACGTTTGGTGCTCTTAGACGTCTTCCGTGTTGTTTTGCCCCTGATCTTTTTTTTAAGTTTTCTCCGTGCATAATTCCTTGACCCGTTGCTTTCTTTAACGCCATTCCAGCAGCGGTTCCAACAGCGCCTAATGCAGCTGCTTTTGCAACAGCTGGGGTTGCAGCGGCTATTATTGCTGGTAACGCGGCAAGAAGTGGAAATATGCCACCCGTTTTAACGATGCCTTTAATGACACTCGCAGTAAGAATAAGTTTTATACCTTTATTTAATTTTCTTTGCTTCATTGACATGCCTACGCTGGCGTTCTGATAATGATAGCTTATTCGGACCACCTGCGATTTGTTCTAGCTTTAGTGATATTTTTGCCGCACAATTATTTTTTGATGATGACTGTAGCTTTTTAATCTGACCAGGAGTCAGACTGACATTAACTAGATATGACATTTATAATTATTATGAGTGATCTAATTACATGTTTTCTACTGAGGCATCAATGACTCTCATTCGTCCACCAACACCTTCAAGTAACATTGATTTATCGCTGAGTATAACAGCAATTGCTCTGTAATTAGCAATAACTCCTCGGTTTACGCGAGCTCGAAAATGTATGTCAACGACGGACTGTCTGGTTAAATCTAAATGTTCTAGTGAAAAGTAATATATTGGATACAGTGTTGTAAAATCACGCTGAGATATCTGTAAACCAGAATCAATATTCTGATCACGCCCCATGAATGTCATTAATCGATGATATGCACGTGCTACATGATTTAACTCAAAATTCAACAAAATATCCTCGGAGGGTTCTTGATGTCCGTTTATCCTTAAAGAAACCTCAGAAACACCAAGTTGATCAAATATCATTATACTTCGTGTTTGATTATTTATTCGTGCAGTATTTTGAAGCGCGATAAATATATGTCTTGGTGCAGAAACACCTTGCTGTGATACTATTTACCATGTAAATGAACCATTAACATTACTCTGCACAGCATCTGTGGTCATTGTCAACCATGATAACATTGATTTACCACCTTGACTCATAAAAGAAAGAAGGTGTTCTTCTTCAGCTATTGTTGGAGTCATTACTGGCATCCACAATGAAAGTTTTGTTAGTATTACTTTACCATGAAGTGCTCTAGTTTCAGCATCATCAGCTCCTTCAACGTGCTATATTGCATCATCGTCCGTGGCTTTTCGTACTAGTACAACTGTGTGCTTGGCTCCGAAAATAACTTTTCTGACATTCCTGCAAAATCCAAAGATGTGTGAAAGTGGAATCGCACATGAAAATCTTTCATCATTGCCAAGCATTGCTCGACGCGAAGCGAATCCCAAGTTGAAATTTTCATTCATTGATGCGACTTCAGTTCCAGCTGCATTTAGTGTTACGTTTCTGTTTTCTGGATGATCAGTTAAATCTTTGGCAAACATCATTGACGGACCAGCTGATCTTGAGTAATCATCGCTGTATCTTGCAAGACCAAGTATCGTTGTGGCAACGTCGACGTCGTTATGACAGATCTCAATCTCTCGTCCATCAATGTTATATGCTGCACTTTTAAATAACGCCATAATACCATTATTGACAAAACCAACTCGATCACCAATTCCATAATCCGTATTATCCAATTTTAAAAGTCTACCTTCGACTTCAATAAATGCTTCAGCAGGTAAGAAATATCTGCTTGTATCTTGAACTTGTATTTCAGTTCTTCCACGCTCGTCAGGTACACGTGCGTCATAAGAATAATATTGATAATCGCGCACAGATTCATCTTTTAAAACTGGTGCGTCCATGTCAAACGCGGGATCAGATATACGCTTGAACATATTTATTATTATCGTCTTCGTCTAACACGAGGACCGCTTCCTGCTATCAGATTAGCGGTTATATTTTTTTGTTTTTCTAACCCAACATTAGTGTTGGCAGTTAATTCTGCTAGTTTTTGATTAGCAGCTTGATTTATTATTTTACTGACATTTGCGGGCATCACTTCAGTGCTGGCCAGTTTCACTGGTTGAGGTTTTCGTCGTATTAATCCAGCTAGTCTATCCTTGATTGCTGAGAATGCTTTGCTAGCAAGATCACCAACAGCGCCAATACCTTTTTCACGAACAACATCTATAGCTTTCATTCCTAATTGCTTTGCAAGCGGTATTGCTTTCGGGGCTATCCTTCTAAATAGACCTTGAACAACATCACCTAGTCCGTCTCCGTAGGTCGTTTTGTATACTGGTAATCGTGAATTTATTACCCTGACCATGGTTGGTCTATGAGTATTGTGTATGATCATATTATTATTAAGTGATTTTGTCACTAATTGCATCTAATTACATACTTAGTCACTATGATAATCATCGGCGATTTCATTAATGAGAGACCGATACACATTAATATCCATAACACCACCTGTAAATAATCGTTGACAAATATCAGCTACTTCATTAATGATTTCTGGGGAATTATTGCCAGCTCGTTTTCCTCCAATGAGAATTTCTAGTCGATCAACATCAGCAAGGACGTTATTGGGACAAGTAATAAGGCCACTTCCTAAACCACTTCCAGTTGCGCCGGTAGAATCGCTAGTGATTCCAGGATCTTGATATTCTTCCTCTGTTATTTTGACTGGTTGTCGTGGTGATTTCAATTGTTTCATTATTTCTTGTCGTTGTTGTTCTCGTTCTTGTAGCTCATGTTGTAGTCGTTGTGATCGTTGTGGTGATGGTAATTCAAATTGTTGTGGTAGTGGTGGTAGTAGTCGTGGTGATCGTTGTGGTGATGGTAATAGTCGTTTACCTTGTTTAGCTTTTTCGATATGTTCATGTACAACCTCATCAAATCTGTTAAAATTAATAATATCTTCATTAGATCTAATTTCTGGAATACCAGTAGCAACGCGATATACATCCCTAATCCAATTGGCAGAGCTTAGAGATTTAACATGTTCTGGTTTTACATATTTTTGTCTTTCATAATATCCAAACGCGGCAATATCAAATACTTGATTTGGGTCCTTGATAGCAGCAATACCTTCAGGTGTAAATTTATCTATTATCTTAGTTCTTGGTTTCGTTGTGGTTGTGGTTGTTGTTGTTGTTGTGGTTGTTGTTGTGGTTAAGCTGCTTGAATACGGCCAGCAATATCAACAGGTAATGTTTCAAGAGCTCTTTGTGTTGCCTCAGTTGCTGTAACAATTTTCTTTGTTGGTTCGACAATCGGTTTAAATAATTGTTCTGCACCTTCTGCAAATTCCGCCTGAGACTCCTTACGAGCTTGTAGTTGTTGTTTAACTAAATCACGGACGGGTAAATATTTTTTGATTGCCTCTAGTCGCTCTCGAGCTAATCTAGTTGTGTGAGATTCTCCTATCATTATTGATATAACAATAATGATTTAATTATAGCAGCAGAGGAGGTGAACGACCAGCGTTGAGTGGCCAACACGTAAACGAAATAAATAAAAACGCGCGTCAGAGAAAAGTAACAAAATAAGCTAACTAGTTAGAGGTTGTGGTTTAACGTTATTGACCTTAAGATTTCCTTTTCGTAGGAAGGCTTATTTTTCATAAATAAGGTCTCGAACAAAAATGGTCTGTTCACCTCCTCTGCTGCTCATCAGGCTATCACAAATGGTTAGCATACACATTATGGAGAACACAGACTACTTGATACAGACTATGTCTGTCATCTTTCCATTTGATAGCAGCGTTTCACAAGAATCCAAGCTGTAAGATTTTGTAAGTGAACCACTTCTTAAAAAATTTGTAAAACTATTAGAAATTCTATTTGATCTATCTTTGTACGACTTGAATCATACATTAGATCAAGCTGTATACTTTCCTTGCAATATCAAGCAATATCAAGCATAGTCGGAAACATAGAAGACTGATATCAAATTTATCAAACATTGGAATATAACACATATTGTATGAGTGTTACATTTACATCCAAACACGGTGATGAATAATATGATAATTTGTAATTTGTTTCGTTCTCAGGATCTCAGCATGACGTTAATGCACAAAGTTATATTTATGTTTTCATAGTTAATTGAACACATTATATATTATCTACTGGATTTTTAACTTGAACAATAACCAAATGATTGATTTCATCCTATGAAAATTGAAAAGCGTTATATTTTTTGAACTTGTTTGTGTATCCATTTGTTTATGCGTTTGTTTATTGATGGATATATTTGTTTATGAAAGAATAACAAAGATGGTTGAAATATCAATGTTTTATTTTATGAAAAAAGCTTCGGTCTCATGCGGTTGACGTGCACGGCAGAATGTTATGTATTTGGATATATCTGCACACAAACTGAGCCATACTTTAATAATTATGTGGGAATAACATTTTTGTTAGGTGTCAGTTTTCATGGCTGGGGAATTAAAATGGCAATATGGAAATGCATATGTTTTTGTAATGTCACGTGAAAACAACAGATACGACTCCGAGCCTGAGAATACTTCGACGAACCATACTGGGTCAGTAGCACACCTTCTAAATACCCCTGTTGCACACAAATACCAAACAAAATTGTTTACAAGAAAATTTAACTTTTGTAATTGTGCATCTGATTTATGGGTAACCATGACAGCCTTTTGCTAAATAACCTCTTCAGGTGTTAATCCAATAGTGCATGTGGTCTCATTATCTAGTGCTTGTATGATCAAAGTCACGCTACCTATTCTCACGATCTAGTGCTTTTTAATGAGATCTGAGTCTCAGTGTCATGTTCGGAATGATCGTGAGAATGGGTAACGTGACTTTGATCATACAAGCACTAGATAATGAGACCACACGCACTATTGGATTAACACCAATTAACCCATTCCCACGATCACTCCGAACACGACACCAAGACTGAGACCTCATTAAAATTTCTTGCACTTACTAATGTCCAAATGATCTATCAGCAAGTGCTTACTGCTTGGCAAATAATTAAATAGTTAAAATGAAGTGTTCTCAAATCAATCTATCTCAAGCATCAGCTTCTCAGCTTCTGTTCTTATGCATATGAATGTCACCAATTTAATTGTGAAAGCTAGATGGGTTGTAAGTGGAAGTGGATTTGTAAGTGAACATAACACTACCCTGAAAAAGAAAAGAGTGAATTCATTGATATTGGAATGTTTCCGTGTGGGATTAAGTGTTATCGTGGATTCTTACTGGGTGGATAGATAAATCTGCATGATCAATTGAAATTTAGGTGATAATGTAAAAAAAGAAAAATATGATATATTTAAACATGATAAAGCTGTTTGATTTTCAATTTAAGATCACATACTTACATGTCTCTCTATATGAAGCATTTTCCAAAATTCTTATCTACCTAGCCATGTCTTTATCATTGTACATGTATATGCCCGTCTTTGATTTGCGACTAAATCAACATTCTAAGCCTTCTTTTTCCATTCATCTACACCACTCCGGGGGCCTAGTGGTTAGAGTGTTAGAGTTGTTAGAGAGTCCGCCTCAGATGTGGGAGGTCGTGGTTTCGACCCCCGGCCGAGCGATACCAAAGACATAAAAATAGTACTAACAGCTGCCTCGCTTGGTTCTTAGCATTAAGAGGCTAGTGTTAGGACTGGTCGGCCTGGTGTCAGGATAATGTGACTGGGTGGGACATTGTAACGTTTGTCCCTCTTGGTAAAGATGGATGGTTAATTAGATTTGGCAACCGTTATCTTGAGGATGACCTCCCTCGATTTTATTGCCCGGTGTAAGTGGATAGATAGAACATCATCAGAGAACTGAGCAAGACTATTGAGAAGAAATAATACAATACGAGCCCCCTTTAGACAAGAAAATAAAACATTTAATCAATAACAAAAAAAAAACCTAATAGTGTCAGGTTCAATTCAGACAAATTTACATTAACAGAATTTCAATAACAGTGTTCTAATTTGAATTCGTTCATCATGGTAACGAGTGGTGAAAAGAGCACAATGTCCACACCTGATTTGCATCACCTAGCGTGGCTTCCTGTCTTTGTCTCCGGTATCACACGTCTTCCCACCTTCACGTGTATACGTTGATCTTTCTAATCTGAACGCTTCATCTCTTTTCCGGGCTTCCATCTTTCGGACTGTCCCCGTCTGTTCCTGTGAGCTGTTTCCTTAATGCTGTCGTCTTTCAGAAATTGTGAGTCCTAGCACTAAAGCCTGTCTCTTCTTACAAGACAGCCACCTAGTCCCTTTCACTTGTTTAACGAGGAAAGCACTATTCTTTAAGTTTCCCCGGAGCCAATCTTATCCTCTCGCAGGAAATTTGGACTAAAGACATTCAACCAAGGTCATTACTTTTAAATTCAACATTATTTCTAAGGTGTACACCTTAATTTAAACTGACCAATCCTAATCAGCAGTTCCTAATTTTTCCCAAGATAATTATTTCTTTTGTCAGATTTTGACAGCCTAGAATCTGAGAAATACAATGCATATCAACTTCCCTCTGAAAATGGCTATTTGACATGGGATTCACATAAGCGGATATGGTCGGTAACTTTAATGCTGACTTTCCCAGGACAGCGTTGCGATGCCCGGGTAAATTCTAAATGAGCCGTAGATGCAGGCCTTTCAGGTTTAACACTGACATGAAGGAAAGGTCGAAGTGACCCTCACAAAGACCTAGCTGGCTTGACTGTAATAAAATTTTAATGCACAATAAATTCAATTTTAAGGTTGCATACTTATTCAAAATTCAACACATTATAGACATCATGATACATGTCTGTGGCATGATGCCCCAGTGCTAGACATCACTATAAACTACCACACTGCAGACATCATAGCGATATGACTGAAAAATTGTTAAAGGTAAGTTAAAAATCCAAATCACACACACACACACACACACACACACACACACACACACACACACACACACACACACGCGCGCGCGCGCGCGCGCGCTTCATCTACACTTCTGTCTACTTCTGCTTCATAAATATATCTATTTTTCATAACATTAATTATCGATATATGGCTTTCCAGACTTGAGCATTATAAAAGGAAAAATTCTTTATTTGCAAAATATAACACAATTTTCTTCAAATGCCCAATATTATTTTTTGTTTTGCTTTACATGTGATATTTTCGTGCAAGTTTTGGGCAAGTACAGTTTTCTACAAAGTTTAGTGCATGTAAACTCCCAAAACTCTTCTGTTATAAACTTTTGTTTTATCATATAACATGCTGGAAAAATAGGTAGCCATAGTAAATAACAGCTCTCATGAGACTGGGAAAAAGCATCTTGCTGTCAATTTTTGGTGCCTGATGTTTTTATGATATGTATTATTTTTTTATAGTTTTATTTAACAGATTCATTTGCTGTTTTTTTTTTTTTTTAAAGGAACTAATATACTTTGAAAAAAGGGATAGTTTAATAATATCTTGTGGTTTGTGTACAAGTGTCTTTGTGTATAGTTTTTGTGCATCTATGTATATAGTAACAATATTTTTCCCAATGTCAAAACTTTATCTAGCAAACAAAATGAATATTATTAAAACATGATCGTGTTAAAAATGATAATGCAATTTATTTCATTTTCCTGCAACAAACATTTGATCACTGATCTGATCAACGACACGTCTGTATAATGTATATACTTTTATAGGACCCCCAACCAACCACCTCCGCGAGACAAATATGTTAATTTTTTATACATATCGTTTGTATAGTATGTACGCTGTATCAATGATATACCACGAGATGTATAAATTTTTCATTAAAAGGAAACTAGGCTTACCGAGTTTCCTTTTAATGAAAAATTTATTCAATGAGTGGTATATCATTGATACAGTGTACATACTGTACATATATTTTATTTATATCGCATACAAATACATATATTTGCCCTTTGAACGGAGTTAAGATTTACTGCAGGTAGCTGTGTATTTACCGAGTGAATCAACTCCTTACATCCCCGAGTTTGTCCGCTACAAAATGTAGTTCTGTGCCTTTTGTGGCTATTCACAATCACCTTTGCATATTGATAAGTTGATTGTTTTCTTTTTTAGTTTCTATTTTTCTTCACATTGATTAGATCAGTATAATACACACGTATGATTTAAACATGAAAGATGGTTTTAATAATAAAAGTAGAGCACTACAAACACTAGGTTAGCTATGCCATTCACCTACCGGCTCATGGAAATTAATGTAGAATAGAAACTAAGCAAAATGACGAACCAACAAGAGGTAATTAAAATATTTTAATATATTTAAAGTTGATTTAAGTCATTATTCTGCTTTAGTAACAGTACCACGGACCATAAACTCTCTCTCTCTCTCTCTCTCTCTCTCTCTCTCTCTCTCTCTCTCTCTCTCTCTCTCTCTCTCTCTCTCATCTTTTGGTCGGTTTGACTTAACTTTTACAATCATTCATAAGTCCACATATATCATGGAATGACACAAACTCTACGTTCATCATTTCATAGATTTTAGCCCGTATCTTGCTACGATGGTTCAGAGAAAGAGAGAGATAGAGAGAGAGAGCTTTGGACATTTTCATATTTAATTAATAATAACCGATTTTTAGAACATTATAGTATGTTTAAGAAACAACAAAACATTACACACATAACAATATGTGTACCACGTAACCGAGGAATTTACTGTACAATGTTGACATGGTTTGCAACTTTATGTCATTGACAAACACCGTAGATAAATCCCAAGGAAAGTGGACACGTACAATTACGACGAACCATATTCTTGTAAGGAACTTGATGTATTTAAAGGTTTTAATCCAGCCCAAATTCCTTTTCACTCTCTCTCTCTCTCTCCACATTTCTGTGTTGTTTGTCCGTTATACACGAGAGGGGAGGGGGAACAGAAAGCAGAAAGGATTGTGATGAAAATGTGTACCATATTAAATTCATTATAAAACGGGGATTATTAATACTTTTATCGTTATTTTCTATACGTCACTTATCATTAATGTGTGGAAATTCATCACTGACCTAGAATCAACTGCAGACGGTGGCTAAAATGTTTATATATGTGTATTAATGCGCCATGGGCGGATCACAATTTGATATACCAATAGTATTGGTATATCAAATTGCATTAAACCAACACTTTAAATGCCATGTTATTTTTAATATATATATATATATATATATATATATATATATATATATATATATATATATATATATATATATATATATATATATATATATATATATATATATATATATACACACACACCAAATGCAATAAAGATAACATGGTTTTTAAGGATTTGATATAAGGCAAATTGATACACCAATACTATCGGTATATCAAATTGTGATCCGCCCATGGCACAATAATACGCATATAAAAACATTCTTGCAATTGTTTGCTATCGATTCTAGGCCTATAGATCAATGATGAATTTCCACTCATTGATCATTAGTGACGTTTGAAAATAACTATACAAAGTATTAATAGTCCCCGTTTCTAAATGAATTTAACATGATACACAATTTTATCGCAATCATTTCTGCTTTCTGTTTCCCCTCCCCTCTCGTGCAAAAGGGGTAAAATACGCAGAAATCTTGAGTGAGAGAGGTAAAGAATTTGGGCTGGATGAAAACATTGAAATTGAATTTAAACCAAGTAACCTACATGAATAAGGTTCGTCGTAACGGTATGTGTATATTTTCCTTTGGATTTATTTACAGTGTTCATATAATCAACGATACAAAGTTATAGCAATGCAATAGCCTGTCGGCACTATACACTGAATTTCTTGGTTACGAGGCACACATCCTGTAATGTATTTAATGTTTTGTTGTTGTTCTTATTGATGTTGTTGTTGTTGTTTCTTAACCTATTATAATGTTTTAAAAATCGATTATTATTAATTAAAGCTGAAAATGTCCGAAGGCCGGTCCTTCCCCCTCATTTTCTCTCTCTCTCTCTCTCTCTCTCTCTCTCTCTCTCTCTCTCTCTCTCTCCATACAGGAGAAAATTCATGACAAGACGAGAGTAGAGGATTTTCACTGTGTCATGTCTGGACCTATGAATGATTGTAAAAGTTAGGTCAAACCGCCCAAAAGGGGGGGGGATGTTATGGTCGGTCGTATTGTTAATTAAAGCAGAATATTGACTTAGATCAACTGTAAATACATTAAAATAATTTAATTACCTCTCGTTGGTTAGTCATTACGCTTAGATTCTATTCCATAGTAATTCACATGCGCCGGTAAGTGAATGGCTGAGCGTTCAGTGTTCAAGAAGTTAACCATGTCTTTGTAGTGCTCTACCTTCTTCATTAAAACCATATTTCATGTTTAAATCATAAGTATGTCTTATAGTGTATAGACCTCTGTGATAAACTGTAGAAACTCAAAAAAAGAAATCAATGAACGTATCACTTTGCAAATATGATTGTGAATAGCCAAAAAAAGCACGGTACTATATTTCGTAGTGGCCACTCTGGGCAGGGATGTGAGGAGTTCATTTACTCATTCAGTACATAGTTGCCTGAATTCAACCTGAACTCCTTTGAAAGACACATATGAGTATTTGCATGTGATATATACAAAATATATGTATAGTATGTGCGCTTTATCTTTGATATACCTCTTGTTGTGTAAAGTTTTCATAAAAGGAAACTCGGCTAGTTTCATTTTCTTTTGATAAAAAATGTATACATTTCGTGGTATATCATTGACACAGCGTACACCTATATATATATATATATATATATATATATATATATATATATATATATATATATATATATATATATATATATATATATATATATATATATAAAATTTTCAATAAACATAACCCAGAGTAATTATATAAAAATGTTGAAATAAAAAGAAACTTATATACATAATAAACGGCGGTTGTTAATTATATAAAAGATGAGATGATTAACTGATCTACTAATAGATATTGAAGAACAGCGATTAAAGAAATTTTCTTTTAAAATTAAAAAAAAAGAAAACAAATAAACGTGTGCAACTTCAACACAAGACTGAGCTGAGATGGGTTATAGTTCGTTCTGTATATCAATAGGTTTTGAATTGAAACACATATTGTAGACTAACAGTGATCTCAGAATAAGGTTTCTGTTGCAATAACGCATCATCAATGAATAAGTGCATTTATATAAAAATGCCTGAGAAGTAGGGATATTGCACTCTACAATCCTGCTGAAAGCGCTATTTCTTCTCGGAATGTTCAATTAGAGACCAGGACTGTTATTGTGGCAAGTGCTACTTTCCTTTCAGTATCCTCCTTAAACTGAAGCCAGAGAGGTGCACAATACATAGTGTAGCAATATGATTTAAATCTGTGATTTTTATACTGAGTGAGTAATCTAAGCATTTACGAAGCAACTTGTTTTCCCGGACAAACATATTCCTGTAATGTTTCATCATTTCCGCATCGTTTGACATACTGGTGAACTGGTTTACATTTAAAGTATCAGCATTTGAGAATACAGGTGGAGGGTTTAAACGTTAGACTGTCTGAATCTGAAATAGCATGCATGCCGTATTTTCTTTCCTTCCTTTGTTTTGCTTAGCTTTGTTTCTTATTCTTTTTTTGTTTTGAAGAACCATTGGCGAAAGGATACCCCCTGTTTACTCCGTTACTCATAAACAAGCAGAGATATTGTGGTTCCCCATCGAACACTGTATACCTGAGTGGTATACCATTCATTGAGAACAGAAACAATGTAAATGGGTGTCTGTCTATCAGTCAACCTTTTGGAATAAAGCCCAATGGTTAGCCCTATCGAAATATTTACTAACATTTAGGAAACAGGCAGGCACGGGGCTACCATGATCTAGGCAAGGGCGCCCGCATACTTATTGGGGTGGGGTGGGGTGGCAAACATGTAGTAGACAGCTATTAAGTTTTACGGATGAAAGCGAAAAGATGTAAAGAGGTGAAACCCTTGGGGGTGGGGGCAAGTGTCCCCCCTTACCCCAATGTTCAAGCGCCCATGGAACTAGATGTTAATGAACCTCTTCATTGAAAGCAAAAAGGCACATGTCTGTCAGGAGATGTTTCTTAAATCCAAACTGAAAGTAAAAAACATACAATACTTCATCACGTTGAAGAAATGTATGTTCAACAGTTTTCGATACAATGGTTGTGACAGCTATAGGTCTATAATTGTCTTTGTCTTTCAGGTTGCCAATTTGAATTTTTTAGTTGTGTGAGAGAGTAGTGAATGAATTTATACTAATAGTCATTAAAATAGGACGATGATCGGAGCCTGTTATTAAAAGCTGTTTACGTAGATATTTTTCTTACAAGAAAATCAAGTCTTAACAACGTCATTTTTGTCGAAATTAAATTCGATTTAGCTGTTTCATAGCCATTATTTTAACGTGAGTGGTGTAGTGGAATAGAATACGGACAATCGGAATTAACATTACAGACCCCCCCCCCCCCCGGGATAGTATGGGGACACGATTTATAGGGACAAAAAAATCACCCTGGGATAGTATAGGGACAATGGGAATTTTGTATAGCGACAATAGGAATGGCACAGGTAGGGTGACGTCACGGTACTGGACAGTTGCAACAATGTAGCAAGGATCGTGACGTCATGCCACCTGTGTCATTTCTATATAAAGTTTGAATCATTCGCGTTCGTGTTTGTGAATATAATAATATTATACCCAAATTATACAATTGACTAAAAAAACTTTAGATAAGAGAATAATGTTTTTGTGAGTTAAAAGATAAATTATACAATCGAATAAATTTTTTAGGCAAGAAAGAATAAATATCTTTTCGAGGCAGTGGAGTGGCCCTGAAAAGGCCGTTGTTTGTTATGTTAACACCATTCCGTTAACATAGAGTGCATTGCACTGATCTTCTTCTCTTTCTTAAACTTCGTCTAACTTCTGGACCGTAGATGAGGACTCGCTTCAGACAGCCTTGTCTTTCCACATAGGTCCTTCTTTTCCAAGCGCTTGTCTCGGTAATCCTAACGATTCTCCATGATGATCTCACATACATAGTTAAGTCCGTACGGAACAGCATCGACGATACGAGGGTAGACGATTCAACGTTGGTCCAAATCTTTGTGACGAGAACAGGTGAAGGGAATGAATTGAACCGTGTTTACTTATAGTGGAAGAGCGGATCGAAACGGATTGAAATTGTTCACCAACCCCAACACTCGTTACAAAATTCACTCACTGCGCTGAGTGTCTCTTCCAATTCAAAGAGAGCTACCTGTGACGTCACATTCCCTATATAGGTGCGCTAGCGTCTGTGCGCAGTGAATCGATGCGACATTGTTTTGTGAAACATGACTGAAACTAAGAACACACTAAATTTATAATGGCACTAACAGACCGAGACATACGGTATATGACTGTATCACTCGAGTCGACTTGGGCCATAAGAATAAATAAATAAAAACTCAATATTTTGACCCATGGCGCCTGTCCTTACACAAATACAAGATATCATACAAAACAAATAGCATTAACATATAGCATACACAGGACACTATAGATCCCTGGCAAGGATATCTACCTTTAAATAAAACTCCGAAACCAGCCAGGATTAAGGAGTATTATAACATTAGATTAGGGAAGGTGTATAAACCCTATATTCAAAACTATAAAAATGAAATTCAATAAAAAAAAAACACAAACAACACCAACATAAATTGGGGGGAAACAAATACATATAAAACCCTTTGTATTTAGACTCTAGGGGGTTCCTCAAATGATGTTAATTCTGAGAGGAACCACATCAATAAAACTAAGAAGACGATGAATTGGGGTGCACCGGCTTTGGAGACGAAAAGCGATGGCATAGCAGCGGCTACCAAAGTTAACACAGCGCTACGTCCAGAAGAGGTTGATTTCAACTGGGATTTAGTAGATTTTCTCTCTTCGCAAGAATTTGTTCCGGTACCAGTACCTTCGCCACTTTCTCCTTCTTTACCACACGTAGAGGATTTTAAACAAAGACAGAAAGAAGAATTGGAGAAATTTTTACAGCAGCAGAAAGAGGCAGAACAAGCATTTCTTCTTGAACAGCAACAGCAAGAAGAAGAGGCAAGAAGGAAACGACAGGAAGAAGAACAAGTAGGCCTTGGCCGTGGCAAAGGCTTAAGGCAGTTAAAGCGGATTGCTTCTCGTTCCTAAGTTTGTTTTCTTAAAAAAACAAACACCCAACGGTCCTTTTCAGGACCACTCACTTCTTTCGAAAAGAGATACTATTCATTTTGCCAAAATCAATTAAAACTCAAAATCCCTTGTTTAGCCCTATGATGTACGTGTGTGAGTGCGTGAGTGTAGACCTTATTATTCTAAACAATCAAAACCAAGAGACACTTACGGTTTTTTCAGTCTGGTCTATTCTGGTACAAATATTTACAATTCAATGTCACAACACAACATAACACAACACTTTTTAAAAAAGTTCATAGACCTCTTCTGTGTCTTTTTCTTCTTTCACTCTCTCTGTTTTCTGATTTTCTTCAGTTTCACAGTTTTTTCCTCCTCTTATTCCTCACTTTTTTTTTCCTCTTTTCTTTTCTGTCTTCTCTTTCTGAACGTGCCGGGGTTCTTCTTTTGCCGAGGGCACCTTTTTTTTCTTCCTTCTTCTCCTCCTGCTCCTGTTCTTTCTTAGCACAGTCTGAAGACCAATGTCCTTTCTCTTGACAATGATAACAGGTGTCATGAATTTTGTCTCTTCTGACACTGGTCGTGCTTTCTTGACGGTCTGGACATTCTGTAGCCCAATGCCCTTTCTTCTGACAGATATAGCAAATATCTTGACTTTTATCTCGAAAGGAGGGAGAATAGTCCGTCGGCTTGTCTGAAGAAAACTTTCTTATGACACCTCGCAAAGCTCTAGTCAGAAGTTCGATCTGTGTGGGTTCTTCCATCGTGCTGGTCAGCTTGAGAGCGAAATAAATACTGAGAGGAAAGGTACCAGCCCTTTATATATACACTGAGTCTGACATGGATATATAGGAGTATATGGCGTTTCAAATGTAGTCATTTGACTGTTTGCAGTCAAGATGAAACGATCGCATCATTTCGTAAAGAAAGGAGAAGAAAGTAAGAGGCAGAAACGTGATTTATCGCCTCGCACAGTAGCTGAAGTCTTGGCTCAAATTCATGCCAGCGATTTTGAAGATGAGATGAGTGAGCCAGAATCCAGACCCAGAGAGTCTACACCCAGTCAAAGTCCATCACCACCAGTAAACCCTAAAAAGTACTACCACATTCGAGAAACGGACAAACGTTCCTCTAGAAAATTTAGAACCACAGCCTACACATACGCGGGGAAGTTTAAAGATTTCAAGTCCGACGTACCGTTGGAAAAAGCAGAAGGGTTCATCACCGATGTGTGGGATTCTTTGTTAACCACACTGAAACAGCAATGTGAAGCCAAAGAAGACGATCGCTTGAGACTTTCCATTCATCACGACAATTTGAAGTCCCCCGTTTGGATCGAGTTTAGCAGTCCAGCAGAATTGACACCTTCCAAAGTCATGGACAAGATTCAACACGTACAACAATCCAACGACAAGTTTCACATTACCGACGGAAAAGCGACACTGTTCATGACCCACGTGTCTCTTCCCCAAGGGACAGGACATGGCAAGAAAAAGGTGTTCTTGGTAGACAATCTTTGCAGCATCAAGCGCGGCATCGTTCAAATTAACAAAACTCAAGACAAGATGTGATTAGCCCGTGCCATCGTGGTGGGACGAACGTATGCCGACAAGAACGACACGGCAGAATGGAAAAGAGCCTGGCAAACTATTCAAATCTAGCTGAGCCAAACAACGAACAGAAGCAGAACTCCTGTTACAGCAAGCTGGCCTTTCCAAAGACACACCCTGTGGCATTCATGAAATGCAAAAGTTGCAAGACGTCTTGGCTCCACGCTACACCTTGAAAGTGCACCCTCAAGAAGTGCGCGGACCTCTGTTGTTTCGAGGCAAAGGTTTCAAAGACGGAAAATACATTCACATCTATCATCACGATGAACATTTTGATGCCATTACCAGTATCACTGCATTCCTGTCATACGGTTATTACTGTGAGAAATGTGACTATGGCTATAACAATCGAGAGCAACATAAGCATTGCGGATCGAAATGCTCAGGATGTTTGGCCTCTAAACCCTGTCTGGACAAAGGACAAGAACGAGTGCATTGCCCTGCTTGTCAGAGCACTTTTGTCAGCCCTGCCTGTTACCAACAACATCTGAAGACGCAAGGTTCACAGCAGAAATGTGCTTGTCAACTCCTGAGATTGTGCCCTATTTGTGGACAAGGCATACGTACCAATAATGGCAAGGCGCACGTCTGTTCAGGAAAGAAGCGATGTCACATTTGTCACCAAATCGTGGACTTGGAACACCAATGCTACATTCAAAAATACCATTCCAAACACGAAGAAGAAGAAGATAACCAGAAGAAAGGGAATTTCATCTTTTACGACCCCGACAATATGCGTACCGAACAACGAGAAGCTTTCTACGCATGGTACCAGACTCACGACTTGGACCCCTTCGACTTTCAGGAAGAAATGTTAAAATATTGTCGTTCCGACGTAGACATTTTACGGCGTTGCTGTGGAAAATTTCGAGAACTGTTCATGGAGCACAGTGGGATCGACCCTTTGATAGAAGCCTGCACCATTGCCAAAGCGTGTTCCTTAGTGTACCGCCAACGATTCATGCCCGAAAACACCCTAGCTGTCAACAGTCCTCAAACGACCAACTTTGTCAAACGTCAATGCTCAGTCAAAGCCCTACGCTGGCTACATTACTTGTGCGACAAGGAAGACAATTGGATCCAACATGCTCGCAAAGGAGGAGGCGAAAAAGCCATCGGAAGGTATTCAGTGGATGGTTGGGACTTAGAAAACCCTCAGATCGTGTACGAGTTTAACGGCTGCTTATTTCACGGATGCCCCAACTGTTACCCTCAACGCAACACTAAAAATCAGTTTTTACAACGAACCATGGAAGACTTGTACCAGGCCACTTGTCAGCGGCGACTGAAGTTAGAAGAGCAAGGATACCAAGTGGTAGAAATGTGGGAACACGAGTACGATCACCGTTTGAAAACCGATTCCTAGTTTAAGTGCATCGTGGAAAGTTACAAGTTGGTGGACCCACTGAATCCAAGGGACAGCTTGTACGGAGGACGGACGAATGCCACCTGTTTGCTGTACCAAGCCGACGAAGAGAAAGGAGAGGAAATCAAATACTTGGACGTGTGTTCTCAGTATCCGTACGTTTGCAAATGCTGTCACTTTTCCGCAGGGCACCCGCAGTTGCTGACGGAACACATTGACCTGGACAACATTCGCCAATACGAAGGATTGATCAAATGTAAACTGTTGCCTCCCACGTACTTGTATCATCCGTTTAACCTCACCATTGCCAAGGAAAACTGATGTTTTCCTTGTGCCGTACTTGCGCTGAAACGTGCAACCAAGACCGACCTTGTCAGCACACTCAGGAAGAACGCACCTTGACAGGAACGTGGGTCAGCGTGGAATTGTTCAAAGCTCTGGACCTGGGATACCAACTGTTAGAAGTGTACGAAATTTACCACTTTCCCAAGACGGAAAAACCACAAGGGCGACGATACTCAAAACGGCATTTTCGCAGACTACGTGGATGCCTTTTTGAAAGTGAAACAAGAATCCAACGGCTATCCTTCCTGGTGCCACAGTCCCGAAGACCAAACGAAATTCAAAGAGAAATACTGGGAGCAGGAAGGCATCACTTTAGACCACATCGAGAAAAACGAAGGAAGACGATCGTTTGCCAAAGTGATGTTAAATTGCTTGTGGGGCAAAATGGCACAACGACCGTGTTTACCCAAGACGGAGTATTTGACAGAACCTTCCCGCTACTTCCAGATGATTCACGACAAAACCAAATACATGAAACACGTGGACGTCGTTCGTGAGGACTTGATCTTAGTCAATTACAAAGAAGAACTGGACTTTGTAGAAGCCGACGAATTTGGAAATGTCATCATTGCGGCTTACGTGACAGCCCATTCTCGTTTAAGACTGTACGAAGCTTTAGAACTGTTAGGAGATCGTGTGCTGTATTTTGACACGGACAGTTGCATCTACATCGATCGTCTGGGTCAACCTCACCCTGTCATCGAAGGAGACCGTTTAGGAGCCTGGACGGACGAGCATCCCGACGACAAGATTCTAAGTTTTGCAAGTGGCGGTCCCAAACATTACGGCTAAGAATACCAAGACCCACAAGAAGATGTACACACAGAGTGTAAAGTGAAAGGATTGACTCTCAATTATCGCACCAGCCGACTGGTGAACTTTGGCGTCTTGAAAGAAGTCTTGCAGTCTGGACAGGATGGAAATTTTAAAGTGACCACCCACGAACCGCACAAGATTGTACGTTTACCCACACACCAAATCGTTAGCCGGCCCTTGGAAAAAGTCTATCAAATCGTGTACCAGAAGTGAGTTCGGCTTCCCAATCACTTCACTTTACCGTACGATCACGACGATATTGGCCAGCATATAAAAAAGGACAACGTTCAAGACCGATAGTTCATTGTGACTACCATTGCCAAGCGAGAAAGATGAATCCTTTCAAACAGCAAGTTTCAAGCAAGAGCAAGCTCGAGTGCGATACTGTGCCTTGTGAAGGCAGGGATGCCGTACGCTATAACCTTAGCGATTCAGTACCACATCATGGAAATTTTGCTACGACTGTACCTACAATGGAATGTGATGCTGTGCGTGTCAAACCTGATAGATGCGAAAGCGATGCCATTCGTTATCGTACAACTTTTCACTTCACTGGTTTTCATGGTGGATGTCATCATTATGAAACCATGCGGCTACCACCCTACGGATGTCATGTAAAACTGAGCACACTCCTGCATATTTCACCGTACCCTCATCGAAATGAACCTGTGAAAGACGAATATTCGTTCCCTGTGCGTTTGCCTGAATACTGCGACTTTGAAAGTCGGATCCAAACCTTCCGAGGAAAATGGCCAAAATATCTGGGAGGACCTACCCCCGAATAATTAGTTAGAGCTAGATTTATCTATTTGGGCGAAGGAGATAAAGTCAAGTGCTTCAGTTGCGGTGTCTCACTTCACGAGTGGGAGAAGAAAGATTGCGCTTACCTGGAACATGCTCGATGGTCTCCAGATTGTCACTACCTACCTTTAGTGGGACCTCGTCATTGAAGTGGGCATACCATGTCTTTTAAGAAACCAGCTGCTTGGCTAGGAGTCAAACATTGGACAACCTCTAGACAAGTATTTAAACCCCATGATGTAGAAAATAATATTCAAAGATTACCAAACGAATTGCAAGAGAAGATCTACAAGGACATTTGGCAGGGACTTGCCAGAGCCAAATCTCAATTAGTGACTGTAGAACTTTTGTGTCGAGAAATTCACAAGAGGAAATTGACAAAAATCAACAAACAAGTCCGATTTCTCTGGATCAAGGCTGCGTTCTTCCTACTATTTCGCTTTAGACCATTTACATTTGAAGATTTTATTGACATTCTTGAGCGTTTCCTGGAATGGCAGTGGTCAGAAATTACTCACTACCTTCATTACTTTCGCTCTATGAGAAGTGTTTGACTGACATGGTTATGGATACTTTACAAGAGAACATTCGTGGTTTGCCTGTGGAAGTAAGAGAACGCATTTACCGCGAGTTGGTCAAAATACAAGTGAAACGCAAAGAACCATTGCATCCGTTACGTCACCGATGTTTGAACCACTGGCACCTAAATGCAATAAGAGGACTGATTCTGATGAAAGCGTTCCAGTGGTCAGACATTGATGAATCGCTTGAAATTCATAAATTTTTGGATGCCACTCATTCAACTTACAAGGTGATCCTAATACGCCGAATTCCAACGGACAAGTTAGAGGATTACAACAAATCTTTACAAGAAAAATTCTTTCTAGTTCAAGAGGAAACTTCTGTGCGACGTGTGGTGTGTGAGTTAGTGACTAAACTTTTTTGGTACGGTGCTAAAATAAAATCGAGGCTGTTCAAAAAGTACATTTATTGCCTTACACCAAAGAGGGTATAAAAACAGAATACTATGCCACGACCTTTATCATTCGTGATACAACAGATTCCTTGGAAGGAAATCAATGACACTATTCAAACGGTGGAGGATTACGATCGTCTATTACGAGAACTGTGTCCATTGAATTGGGGTCGACGTGTAGTGTGTGTCTTAGTGACTTGCTTTCTGGGATTTCGTTTACCAGCCGATTCCTTGTGGACTCTTCACGAACAGTACATACCACTCCAAAAAGCATGAAAGTGGCCCCTTTATATGTACACGAGAGACTCATTCTGCTCAAAGCTTTTCGTTTTCATCTTGATACTTCTCAGCCTCTACGGGAAAACAAGATTCGTCAACTTTTAGGCACTGAAGATGTGTACGACGACGTGTGTGTAGCTTCTAACGTGCACCCTCACTGGAAAGATGTACGTGACTGGAAAAGTTGGGGGTTTGAGGCATGGACAAAAGAAGTGGCACACTATGCCAAAGATTTGTAATCCTAAAAAATTAAAACATTCAGTGAAAAAAGTAACTTTTAAACCAGTGTTAGTGACAGTGGCAGAAGAAGAAGTCGTGACCGAGGAAAACCACTCTTCAGGACAGGACCGTGATCGACATCCCCGAAAGGCCATTCCGGGAGGACTCTTGTGTGACTGTGCCAAGGAGTGTAGAGACTCTAAGAACATTACACACTACCCCTACGATTTCACCTCTTGATCATCACAAATGTTGTACAGAGACTTGTTTATATTCCACTATGATCGTTTTGATGTGTCTTTTATTCATGTACTTAACCATTTGGCTTTTATGTATTTTTGTCTTTCGTGTTGTTCACAATTAAAGATGACAATAAACGTGTCCTGAAAAAAGTATAAAAACTCTTGTCTTGTCTGTCCTCGTGTCAAAAGTGACATTTCTTACACTACTATGGCAACCTCTACTGTCTCTACTCCTCTTCCTCCACTGTCAAAGTCATTGACGAACACGTAGATCGGACTAGTTGGGAGGCCTTGTATCTTCGCCATCCCTTTAACATGCTCATTGCCGGACCTAGCGGCTCAGGCAAAACCGAATTTGTCAAACGTTTGATCGAACATAAACATCATTTGATCGATCGTCCACCTCAACGAATCGTGTGGTGTTACAAATAGTGGCAATCGGCGTACAGCCTTCTGCGAGAAAGTCAAGGCGATTCCATCGTCTTTGTGGAAGGTATTCCTGGCGAGGACGACGGGATCGTGTCTGACCCTAGTCAAACTCATTTGGTTATTTTTGACGACATGTTAGGAGAAGACGAAGAAGAAATTAAACTCTGGTTTACGCGGAAAGAGCATCATCGTAATGCCAGTGTCATTTACATTACCCAAAATTTGTTTCAACGAAGTAAATCCCGTCGTACCGTCAGTCTCAATGCTCATTACGTGGTGTTGTTTAAAAGCCCTAGAGATAAATCGAAAGTACAAGTGTTAGCCAAACAGTTAGGAACGCCTTGGCTGACTCATGCGTACGACGATGCCATTCAAACCCCACACGCTTATTTACTCGTGGGTTTAAAACCCACCACTCCCGATTATTTGCGATTTCGTACCCATCTGTTTCACCACTGGTGCCAAGATGGAGGGCCTGTCGTGTACACGTCCCCTTCGTCGACTTAATCACAATCACCAAAAAAGTCTATAAAAACCTCGTTCACTTTGGCTCTGTCTCACACATCGTCAACATGACGTCCCTTCAGTCTCATCTTCCCATCAAATTGATTCGTGCCTTGTACGGTATGATTCGCGAAAAAAATCCACAAATACGTGCTCGTGTCTTAAAAGCTAGTCTCAAAGAAGTCTTACGATGGTTTACGGTGACAGCACGTCAATTACTGCAAGGCATCATTCAGATTCCACATCAAACCAAACGTTTTTTTGAGAGAAACAAAGTCGCCTTGACGCAGCTAGCCGATCCTCGCATCAACACACAAACCAAAAAGCAAATCATTTTGCAACCTGGAGGTAGCGGTTCTCTAGGAGGTGTCACCATTCATTCCCTCTTAAAATGGGATCCTAATGCTCCCAAAGTCGTCACCAAGAAAAAAAGCCACGCCCAAACGTACCCAGACGAAAAAGAAAAAGAGCAATGGTGTCAAGACCAGGTCACAGTCTCAGAAACAGAAAAAGAAAAGTCCATAGAAAACAGCTTCTTCCCGCAAGAGAGCGTCTCCAAAAACTTCTCCTCCAGCGGTGACACCCTCTTCCTCTTTAGCGGCAGTGGCCGCTGCTCACAAAGTACCTGCCCCAAAAATCAAAGTCCAAGAGAGAACGGGTGTGTTACAGAGTTTACTGGATTTGTCCAAGCAAGAACTGTCCCGATTTAGTCCGTTGCAAACTCCTCCACGACGTGTGATGCCTGTCATCAAGTTGATACGACGTAAAGACAATCAGTGACGTCGCATTCCAGTATAAAAAAGACCCGAGGCAAACGATAGGAATCAGTGTTTTGTGCTGCTCAACGCCCAAAGATGCCCCCTCCAAGACGTACACACCGTCACCATCGTCGTTCTTCTGTCCAAAAAGGAAAAGGAAAAGGAAAAGGAAAAGGAAAAAGGAATGGACTGCCACCTCGTTTAGCCAAACATTGGGACATGTTGTCCGTCCTGCCCAAAGCTCCTCCACCCATGCAAAAAAACTCATTCAAACTATCTCCAAAGACATCATCGATACCGTGTGCGAATGTTGTCTGAATGTCTTGAAAGGCACAATACCTTTGTCTAAACACCAGAAGGGAATGCTTAGCCAAACATCGACACGTTCTTCGCCAAATGGTCCAAAAGAAAATACCCACTGGTCAAAAGAAAAAGATGTTGGTGCAACGCGGAGGAATTTTACCCTTTTTGCCCATGTTGCTGAAAGGAGTAATGGGAACAATAGGAGGGCCCCTGCTGAAAGGAGCATTGGGAAACATCCTGGGAGGATGGAGATATAAAGGTCCAAGAAGATAAAAGGGACCTTTAGAGTCAAAAGATCTCAGAAGTGATCCTTGAAATCTGATGGAAGGACGAAAATTGGCTTTAGTGCCTTACAAACGATGGATGGAATACCATCGTTGGCAAGAACAACGAACCCCTCATTTACCTCCCAATCCTCATTTGACCGAAATGTCCCAGTTACAACACGAATTGCAATCGTTGATGGATCGCAGCGATTTGTCAGAAACGGAAAAATCGCAACAATACGGTCAGTTGTTACAACGACTGAAACTCTTTCACCAAAAAGCTTTAGATGAAACAGCTCAACCCACTCTGAAAGATTTTAAGGCCTTGATGAAAAGTCCGTCACCACCACTACCACCTCCAATGGTCAAGACAGAAAGTCCACCACAACTAGTCCCAGTGATCAAGACAGAAAAAGAAGAAGAGCTTCAAACTCCACCAGAAAAAGTATGCAAGTTAACAACACCATCTACATCCAGAATTGGTTGGATTAAAAAGATGATGGCTACTCCTTCTTCCTCAGAAGAGAAAACGAAAGCCAAGACAGAAGTGAAACAAGAACTGATTACCCCTGTTCAAACACCGTCCTCCTCAACACCTATTGCTCGTCGGACACGCAAAGCATTACAAACCAAGAAAATACCACACAAAGACAAGAATAGCATCAGTGAAGATTGGATCACTTATTAAAAAAATGGAGAAGGTGTTAGCCAGCATTTACTACGATCCAGCCCATCCCGCAGGTTACGGAGGAGTTCAGAAATTGTATCGTACTGCCAAAACTCGACTGAAAAGTATTCGTTTACCTCATGTGCAACGATGGTTACAAGAACAAGCCACATGCACCTTACACAAACCCATTCGACCAAAATTTTCCAGACGTCGCACCCAAGTGGAGGGTATCGATCATCAATGTCAAGCCGATTTAGCCGATGTCTCTCATTTGGCCACCTACAATCGTGTCTACAAATATTTGTTTTGTGTCATCGACGTCTTTTCCAAATTTACTTGGGTCGTACCATTGACTTCCAAATCAAGCAGTGAGTTAGAGCGAGCCCTCCAACTGGTGTTGAAACAAAGCGGTCGTCACCCTCTTTGATGGCTAACTGACAAAAGCACCGAATTTTTGAACCAAGCTTTCCAAAAAGAATTGAAGAAACGTGACATTAATTTTTTCCACCACCGAGAATCCCGAAACTAAAGCCAGCATAGTGGAACGTTTTCAACGCACCTTGAAAGAACGCATGTGGAAGTATTTTACGCATCAACACACTGTCAAGTACATCGACGTCTTGCCACACCTTGTCCAATCGTACAACCAATCTTACCATCGGAGCATTGGGCGTTCCCCCCCCCCCAAGAAGTGACTGCTGACAACGAAGTGGCCGTCTTCGAGCGTCTGTTTGGTACGTCCCCAACATTGACTGTCCTCAGGAAAGGTGGAGTGTTGGCATCAGGAGATTGGGTGAGTATTGGCAAAACCAAATGCAATTTCGACAAAGGTTACTTACCCAACTGGACCACTGAATTGTTTCGTGTCACTGAACGAGTGCGTGACCGTTATCCTCCTGTCTATAAATTGGAAGACATGAACGGGGAAGTGTTAAAAGGAACGTTTTACTTACCCGAGTTACAACGTGTGACCAAAAAAAGAAGACGACGTGTACGAGATAGAAAGCATTCTCGATCGAAGAACTCGTAAAATGGGAAAACGACGTGTCAAAGAAGTCAAAGTACATTGGAAAGGATATCCTCCCAGTTTTGACACTTGGATCGACGCTTCGCAACTCATCGACTATAAAAGAAGTGACCATCATGCCCTTCAACACAGCCTCAGCTACTGCAGTGACCACTCCTTCCCCCAGTTCTTCTCTGCAAGATCTACAAAAGCAACTCTTGTGGGCGTGGTGTGGAGAACGTGTGCCTAAAACGCAAATCGTCTTTTTCTGCCAAATCTTTGTGGTGTATTGTATCATCGGTGCTGCCGTTGCCAATTTGAGTTTGCAACAAGGAGACAAACAATTGTGGACCATTTTACTTAGCAGTTGAATTGGTTACCTTCTTCCCAAACCGTCTCTGAAATATTCCTCGACCGGAAACAACAACGGGAGTCTTGTGTCCAACGTTAGTCCCCCTTCCAACAGTCACCCTAACCATCCTCTTTAAGACACTCCTCTGACTTCCAGTGACTCCTCGGACACTAGAACTCTGGAATTATGAACAACCAATTTTTCTTAACGTTACCCAGTGACAGTTCCATGGAGGTTTTTTCCAATAACACTTTTTGCTGTTTCTCGGCCAGATTACCTCAAGCCATCCAATTGGATCACGAAGCCCATTGGGAAGTGGCTTTGGTCGAAATGATTCACCCTACACAAATCAAAAACATCGTCGAAAATGAAAACACTTTTACGGTAGAGGTTTATGACGAACAAGTGCAACAAGCCATGGATGAACGCGCCAGTGTAGCTGATTTTATGAAATCACAAGACCCCAGAACTAAACGAACCACTTATCTGTTGAAAATTCCTGCGGGCTATTATTTTAGTGGTCAACATTTGGTGAACACCATTGCTGACAGGTTCAATTTCATGTTTGGTAAAGCCTTGGATAAAGCCAGAAGAAGTGTCACGATTGAGTACCACAAAATAGCTCGTCGCCTAATGATGAAATTTTCAGAGGACAAAGTATTGGCCATTACATTTTGTCCTGAATTGTATGAGATTTTGGGTGGAGACACCAAGTTGATCAAGATGAAAAACGAAATACCAGCCATGACCAGTAACTTGGATTTTGCGAAATATTTTCGATTCCCTGTAGAAATGAACCAAGGACTGAATTTGATGTTTGTGTATTCCGATGTGGTGGAGTACAACGTGGTGGGACACACCTCCGTACCGTTAATGCGTGTCATTCCTTTCAAAGTGGAATTTGTACATCCTCACTATTTACCCGTCAGTAAGTCGTATTTTGACACTGTCAACATTACTATAAAAGGAGATCTGGGACAAAATATTCCATTCACCAAAGGGAAAGTCACAGTAAAACTCCATTTTCGAAAACATTTACTCTAACCCGTTGTCAGTCATGTATCCTGTGTACCAAGGAGTCGCTCGACAGCGAGGGCATGGTTTAGGTGATATTCTAAAATCAGCCTTTCGTAAAGTGGCTCCCGTTTTAAATCCGATGGTGACACGGGGATTGCACGTCTTAAAAGATGCAGCGTTGACGTACGGCAAAGAATTTCTCCAAAATGTCATCATTGACAAACAAAACCCCAAACAAGCTTTCTTGAGAGCAGGCAAAAATGTTTTGCTTCAAACGGGCAAAGACATTTTGGGCCGGCGAGAAACCCCTATAAATGTCCTGGGCAATGCCGAGTCAGGCATTCCTGCTTCCCTGACGCCACAGCAAGGACAAGGCAGAAAAAGACGACGAAAACACCCCTTGAAAGGACTTCACGCCCATAGAGCTAGAAAGACTAAGAAAAGAAAAACTGTCCGAGAGTTATATGTTTTTGATTATTGAAAAAAGAAAATGATGCACCGAGAGTCTTGCGCTTGTTCCAAGTCGAAACTGGATCTGTTTGCCATGCCACCCACCATGATAACGATGCAAGAATCCCAATGGGTCGAATTTCATCCCGTCTCCTCTTTGACGGATTCAGCTCCCATCGAGTTTGAAATCAAACGACAACCCGAAAATTACATCGATCTGAATAGCAGTTACTTGTATCTGAAACTGAAAGTGATCAAAACCGACAACATCAATCCGGGAGCCGATGCCAGAGTAGCTCCCGTCAACCATTTCATGCATTCCTTGTTCAGCGAAGTGGATTTGTACTTGAATAACAAACTGGTCAGCAGCAGTATGGATACTTACCCTTATCGAGCGTACCTAGAAAATCTCTTGACGTACGGAAAAGAGGCCAAGAACACTCATCTGGATGCTTGCGTGATATGGAAACCTGACACCGCAGGTGAAGACACGTTTAACGACACAGCCCTGACAGCCGATGACAATCCTCACAATGTGGGTTTTAACAACCGTCAAAGGAAAATCCTGCAAGCTCGTAGTTTAGAACTGATGGATCGCTTGCATTTGGACATGTGGTTGCAAGACAAGTATTTGCTCAACGGAGTGGATATTCGCGTGAGACTCAATCGCAGCAGTGTCGTTTTCCATTTGATGGCTCATGCCAACGAGTGCAAAACCATCATCCAAGAAGCCAGACTTTGCGTGCGTCGCGTGGAAGTGTTACCTAAAGCGGGAAACGACATCAGTCAAACATTGAGCAGATCGACCGCCAAGTATCCGATACGACGTGTAGAAGTGAAAACATTCACCATTGCTGCTGGACTCCGATCCAAGATCGAAGATCATCTGTTCCAAGGACAGTTACCCAAACGTTTAATCGTTGGCATCGTCAGTAATGCAGCCCTCAACGGAGCCCACAATCAAAATTCTTTCCAGTTTAAGCACTACAGAGTGTCCAAGATCGAAGTCAGTCGCGATGGCAAGCCCTTGTGTACCAGACCCTTCGAACCTAACTTTGCCCAGAAGAATTACTTGCGTTCGTACTTGTCCCTGTACGAAGCTACGGGGCAATTAGGAACCAACACCAGTCACGGTATTTCGTACGAAGATTATGTAGGAGGTTACACTTTATGGGCCTTCGATTTCACTCCAGACCAAGGCAGCGACGAGGGACATTTCCACCCTATAAAATCTGGTCAACTGCGTGTGGAACTTCAGTTTGCAGAAGCTCTCACCGAGACGGTCAACGTCATCTTGTATGCCGAATTCGATAATACGATAGAAATCAACAGTTTGAGAGAAGTCATTCTAGACTATTAGAAACAACGGAAGACTCCTATCCCTCATTGAACGATAGAGAATCTTTGGACATGGAATGGGAGGATAGCGTGAAAACAGAATCCCAAGACCAAGACAAAGAGAACGAGGTAGTGGTCACGTCCAGATGGCCAGAACAAGGACAATATTTAGTGTCCTGTTTTGCTAAACACCTGGCGGATACAATTACGGAACTGAGTAAGAAATATTGTTATGGATGTCAAAACGATCATCCCAGTCAAATTCAACACGATAAATGTATGATGAGGAGTCAAGAAGAAAAATTGGACGAGTATTTTTAACGACGCTTGGAGTCTCATCTCGGAAGAAGCAGTGTTGCATGAGTGGTATAAAGGCTTGCGTGATCATTCCTGCCCTCCATTGACTAATCTAGAGATCTATCGCATCGAAGCTCTCTTAGCCCAGAGTGCTGAGATAAGGCGAAGAAACGGATACTTGACAGAGCATTTCAAACAAAAAGTCAGAATTGAATTGATGACTTATCATTACCTGTGAAAAAAAAAAACAACACAACAAAAAAATGGATACCTGGGAACTTTATTACCTTTTGAACAATAGTTCGTATACTGCTTCTTGGAATCCTGTCGTGTGCGCTAAAGATGAACTACCTCATCGCAAACCTCAAGACCATCAAGCTTAAGTCATCAACACGGACGAAAGTCATCTCCCAGGAACTCACTGGGTTGCCGTCTTCTTCCCTCAAGAGGATTGCGTGGAATATTTTGATTCGTATGGATTATCCCCTTTGGAAGACGATATCATTGACTTTATGAGAAGAAATGCCCAGACGACACGATTCAATAATGTGAAATTACAATGCACAGATTCCATGGTGTGTGGGCAATATTGTGTGCATTTTCTTCATCAACGCAGTCTTGGATATCCTTTAGAACATTTAGTGACTTATTTTGATCGTCACTCTTCTAGAAATGATAAGAAAGTAGATCGATGGTTTTGTGACCATTATGGTTATCTTTTGTCTTCAGTTAGGAAACGTAGTGTACATCAGTGGCCTCATGACTTCCATCAATGGAAATCTCACATGATTTCACAACGTTGTCAACCTTATCAAAAATAATTTGTTTGATGTTATTGTTACTTGTTAGTGGTTAGTTGTTGGTTGAATAAAAAATGTTGTGTTTTGAAAAAAATGTGTCTGTTGTTTGTTTCCAAAAAGCACTGTGAATATATGCTCTTTGACTTTCTCTCTATCCCTCACCATGACATTCGCTATCATAACGTTCCGACACTAAAACCGAGTAGAGATATTTTCTATCGCGTCCGGTGTGAACCATATAAAGCGGGTTGGTCTCCAGTCTGGTCATCCACTGTTGACTCGTCAACCTATGAACATGCCTTCCAGACTAGCGAAGCTGAATAATCTTACGTCAATTTACATCGTGTCAGGCTAAACCTGATACCTAAGCCTGAAGAGATAGAGAATGTCAGGATGTTATCCATAGCCCAAGACCTGATAGAAGAGGTCTTCAGAGAGGAAATCAAGAAAGAACAAGAAGAATGGACAGAGAAGTACAGACTTCAGAAGCAGAGAGAACAGCAACAACAACAGCAGCAACAGCAGCTGTAGCATGAACCAGACAGAGGTTTTGTCGACTGCCGTGTGGACACCAAAGAGTTCTCCTTCTCTTTCCGCAGAAGCAGATCGTATCGTATAGGAAAGCCTGCTGCCAGACGGGGACGCAATCTTAGTAAAAAAAAAGATTGCCATCACTCCCGTTAACAAAAAAACCCCAGCCCTTTTCAGGGCTACCCAATATTCTAGAAAAGAGATACTAATTCAATTTCCCAAAACAAATTTGTGTTTGTGTCTTTAAAAAATAAATAGAAGTGTGTCTATAAGCACTTCGTTTCTTTTTGTCAGTAAAAAATCCAATCCACCCTTTGTTTTCTCTGTCTTGTCAAATCGTGCATGTCTGTGTTTGTAAGTAAAAAGTAAAAAAGTCAACTTGAGTGTTTCTTTTAGGTCCGCGCGTTTGATGTTTTGTTTTTGGTTATGGTAAGTTTTGGTGCCAGGGGATGTTTTCCTTCACGTTCGTGCTCCAGGAATATAAAGCAAAGCACTCGTCAGTCTGGTTACCATTGTTGACTAGTCAACTTAAAAAGAAGATGAGCAGACTACAAAAACTGTTGGAACTTCAGATGCACCTGGAGTATGCCAGGGGTCTCCTGGATGAGCTGGCTATGGAGGCGATACAGGAGGGAGCCAGGTTAAAAGAAGAGGAGAGAGAAAAGAAGAAGGAAGAAGAGAAAGAAAAGAAAAGAGGGATCCTGCCTCACCTCTTCATGAGACCTCAGTGTGATGTCAAACCTGAGGTGAGGACACCTGCACAACCAGTACGGCCTCCTCAACCACATCCACAACAACAACGTCAGCCACAACCTCTACCAAGAGCCGTTGTCCTCCAGACAGAAAACTGGGAGCAAGAGGCCTTGGAGGAGTTGGAGAGACAGCGGCAAGAGTGGGAGCCGCAGCTTCAGCAAAATGATCCCCGGGTCTGGCATAGGAGAAGACAGAGGGAACAAGTCTTCACTATCCCTCAGACTGAAAGCTGGAATAGTGAAGCCACTCAAGCTCCCTCTGAACTCCCAACCATACGCATCAGTTGGGAGAATGACTGGAGCCGGCGATGCGTATGTGGGGCCAGACCTGGTAGGTGCAACCATTAGCCAGGTGCAATTGGAGTTCCAAGAAAAAACAGCCTTTCTCAGGGCTAACCGAATCTCTAGAAAAGAGACACTATTCAAGTTGCCACTTGGTGTGAATGTAGAGTAGTGTGACTATAAACACTCTCTCCTTTACTGTTGTGTCTGTGTGTGTGTGTGTGTGTGTGTGTGTGTGTGTGTGTGTGTGTGTGTGTCTGTGTGTGTGTGTGTGTGTGTGTGTGTTTGCATTCGCATCCGTTGGTGTGGATAGTATATGTGTTTGTGTTTTATGCATTCGCATCCGTTGGTGTGGATAGTAGGTATGGTGTGTTTTATGCATTCGCGTCCGTTGGTGTGGATAGTATAGTGTGTATGTTTTATGCATTCTCGTACGTTGGTGTGGATAGTAGGTATGGAATGTTTTATGCATTCTCGTACGTTGGTGTGGATAATAAATAGATGTGTGTTTTATGCTTTCTCATTCGTTTGTGAGGATAGTAAATATGGTATGTTTTATGCATTCTCGTTCGTTGGTGTGGATAGTATATATAGTGTGTGTTTTATGCTTTCGCGTTCGTTTGTGAGGATAGTAAATGTGGTATGTTTTATGCATTCGCGTACGTTGGTGTGAATAGTAAATAGGTGTGTGTTTTATGCTTTCTCGTTCATTGGTGAGGATAGTAAATATGGTATGTTTTATGCATTCGCGTACGTTGGTGTGGATAGTAAATAGGTGTGTGTTTTATGCATTCGCGTTCATTGGTGTGGATATTAAATAACATGTGAAGTGAGTGTAAGGGATGTTTTCGTTCACGTCCGTGCTTGAAGTATATAAAAGCAAAGCGTTCGTCATTCGCGCCATTCAACGCTGAATATAAAAAATGGCTAGCAACATGGAGAGAATGATAAGATTGCAGGAGCTGGTAGACACGCTAGGCATGGTGGAGGAGATGCTACTTAGAATGCAACTTGGGGCTTATAGCCCGCACAGATTGGCTATGGAAATCAACAATTTAAAGAGAGGAAAGGAGATATTAAATGAGATGATTAGAATTGAAAAGGACGAAAAGGTAGATTTAGAAGACATAAGGAGGATGAGGGAGTGGAACGAAAAAATAGAAAAGAAAGAAGAAAATGAAAAAAGGAAGAAACAGGAAAAGGAGGAGGAGAAGGAAAAACAGGAGGAGGAAAAGAATGAGAAGAAGAAACAAGTGTAGGACAGAAAATAAGACGTTGGTGGAGGAATAGAAGAACTTAGAAGAAGACAAAGAAAAAAACCAAAGGCCCTTTTCAGGGCCACTCCACTGCCTCGAAAAGATATTTATTCTTTCTTGCCTAAAAAATTTATTCGATTGTATAATTTATCTTTTAACTCACAAAAACATTATTCTCTTAACCAAAAATTTTTTTAGTCAGTTGTATAATTTGAGTATAATATTATAATATCCACAAACACGAACGCGAATGATTCAAACTTTATATAGAAATGACACAGGTGGCATGACGTCACGGTACTTGCTATATACTATTCACAAACACGAACGTGAATGATTCAAACTTTATATAGAAATGACACAGGTGGCATAACGTCACGGTCTTTGCTACATTGTTGCAACTGTCCAGTACCGTGACGTCACCCTACCTGTGCCATTCCTATTGTCGCTACACAAAATTCCCATTGTCCCTATACTATCCCAGGGTGATTTTTTGTCCCTATAAATCGTGTCCCCATACTATCCCCGGGGTGGTGGTCTGTAATGCTAATTCCCACTGTCCGTATTCTATCCCACTATACTACTAACGTGTTCACTGATAATTTTATTGGGTTCGGTGGGGTTTCTAGTCAGCTCACCCATTTTCAGCTCACCCATTTTCAATCTCTTCCCTCGCCAACTCGCCCCCATTTCCATCCAATTTGCCCCATAAAAATAATGCGTTTGTGCCAACTTGCTCCCACTTTGGAGTCAACTCACCCCATAAAAGTAACGCAGCGTATTTATTGCTGCTTCTCCAATTTTCATTCCATTTGATATTGATTTTAATCATACAAAACTTTTAAATCTACCGTGAAAAATATTACTGGGACAATAATGTGAGATACAGGCACAAACTAGAGAAACACGCATATTTCCAACATTCTGTAAATCCCACCGAACACAATAAAATTACCAATGAACATTAAAAAGATAAGCCCCTCCCCCCGATAATTATCAATAATTTGTTTCTTTTCTTTTGCACTCAGAATTTAATAAAAAGAATTATATCCAATAGATAAAAAATCGATTATATATTGTATTTATGAAATGTCCACAAAGAGCACATTGATCCACAAACAGTTTCAAACAAGCAAATTTTCTTCTCTGATAAACGTTAAAGTCGTATATTGTCTAAGTTGTTACGGGTGATCAAGGCCGGAGAACAAATAATGGGAGGGGATTGCATAATTCAAAAAATTAAAAAATTAACAATATTTTGCTTTTGATAATCCATATTTCAGAACAGAAGTAAGAAACGCAAGAAAGATCAGCGATTCAATTATGTTTTCTAATGCTTATAATATTGTGCTGTCTACATCCCACAAACATAGAATTAATTTATTATTATTGTTGATGTACATTTCAGAGTATCTTTTTATCGTTCATTTTAAAAGAACCTTTTAAGCTGGTATGACTAAATTACGCAATGGAAAATGGAACACAATGGAAATAAAATAAAATACACAATGGAAAAATGGAACGCAACGGAAATAAAGACGCAATGGAAATTGTTTCTTATATACATATCTGTTTGTATTTATAGAAGAGGGAACTAATTTTCAAAACTGAAGCTAATAAGTGCATGAAACACGTGCATTTCAGTACAGGTTAAAAAACCTGAAGGAGTCATCAAGCAAGGTTTAAATCAGTTGGTTGAATTTTCACCACAGGAAAACGAAACATAAATATATTCAAGAGAGACATCTTAACTTAAAGACGTATTTCTTGATGTACTTTTGAGCAAGATCATATAAGATAAGAGAGTTCCATTGTGTTTAACGATTTCCGTTGTTCATCAGCCATGATCAGGCCGGTCACTGTCATAGGAAACATAATACACTAAAATGATATCATTATTAAAGCGAGTTTGTGTCATGTTTTAATTTGGGTACATTTTGACTTGGGTACGTTTGATTTTTGTATGTTTCGGTTTGGATACATAACGACTGTAAACCTTCGGGCTCATGGTCATTCCGTACCCAATGTGCTGGAAATTGGTCGTTTCGTACCCAGGTGCTGGTTGTTTCGTGCCCAAGGTGCTAGTCGTTTCGTACACGAGGTGCTGGTCGTTTCGTACCCAAGGTGGTGGTCTTTTCGTACCCATTAATTTACAAGGTCAAATACAGTATTGTCATATTTACCGCTATCTCTCTCTATGCCTAATCTTTTTCCTACCTTAAAATTCCACGATCAAAGCATATCCGGGCAAAAATTTGACCAAACACAAATAATTACAGTAATTGTATTGTTTTCACTGTATAATAGCATCTATCTACTAAAAAGAATTAACAAAAATTCACATTGCCAGTGAAAATAAAAAGAAAACGTTGGCCAGGTTTAAATAACTGAATAAGCCCATTCTTTTTTCTATCGTTCAAATTAACAAACATTGTCATATTTCTTGGTATTATTTAATAATGACTTACGTGACTGAAAAATTACAAATGTTTATCCTCTCAATTTTTGTCGCCTGCTTTTAAAGGTGTTGAGCCTATGGACCGCCAAGCCATCTTTTGGTAGACTGCCGGCCGCATTAGCATACTTGTGCAAAGTTTTGGACACTTTCACCGATCACAAGAAATTAACATGTTAGTGGCATAATTGAAATTCTCTCTGTTTTCAACTAAGTATAAATATTAATATTTTTCATGGTAAGTGAAAATTTGTTTTCATTGTTTGGCATAATCTGTTTTATTTTGTTATCCTCCTAAATATAATGCACATACATAATCGCGCAGAGAGAGAGAGAGAGAGAGAGAGAGAGAGAGAGAGAGAGAGAGAGAGAGAGAGAGAGAGAGAGAGAGAGAGAGAGATTTAACTTGGCACTGCATTTTACATATATTTACTTCTGTGTTTTAAAACTGATTTATTTAATTATTTAAATAACCGAAGATATGAATCCATGCTTTGATTCTGCTAGTATTGAAACGTTTATAATACAGCATCCCGTGTAATACGGCATATATTTTTTTCCAGAATAGAACAGTAACATGTAGATTCATTTTAGCATTGATCGTTCATGTAATTACCTTTGTAATTTTGTATCTATCTATCTATTTATCTATCTATCTATCTATCTATCTATCTAGCTATCTATCTATCACAAAGGAAAAAAGCATAATTGAATAGCTTTAAACAGTTTTAAATACGTATGAAATATCTTTTTTTAATATGATATTGGTGGTTCTATTTGTACTTTAGGTACGAAACAACTATAGCATTGGGTACGAAACGACCAGCACCTTGGGTACGAAACGACCATTGCTTTGGGTACAAAACGACTCATTTGGGTACGACACGGCTTGGGTACGAAACGACTTGTGTACGGTTTGACCAGCTGCGAAACCTTCGGTGGTAGATGACAGTGTTCGTTAGGCCTAGGGCCTAGCGTTCGGTAGGGCATAGTAAAAACGACTTACCCGTCACTGAGGCTACAAGTTGGAAGCAAACCTTTCGAACGTGAAGTTTGTGATAAAATGTTTAGCTATTTTGATTTAGAAAATACTATGAGCATAAACACTGGAGAAAAAACATTCAAATGTGAAGTTTGCAATAAAAGGTTTAGTCGTAGCCATCTGATCGTGCACAAAAGGGTACATACTGGTGAGAAACCATTTAAATGTGAAGTTTGTGATAAAATATTTACCGAGAGTAGTAATTTAAAAAGACACTTAAGAATACATACTGGAGAAAAACCTTTCAAATGTGACGTTTGTGATCAAATATTTAGTAGTAATGGCAACCTGAAAGTGCACACGAGAATTCATACTGGAGAGAAACCATTCCAGTGTGAAATTTGTGATAAAAGGTTTACGGAGAATAGTAATTTAAAACTTCACTTGAGAATACATGCTGGAGATAAACCATTCAGATGTGAAGTGTGTGATAAAATGTTTAATTGTAATGCTAATGTGAAAGTGCACATGAGAATTCATACTGGAGAGAAACCATTCAAGTGTGAAATTTGTGATAGACATTTTGTTCAGAGTGGTACTTTGAAAATGCACATGAGAATACACAATGGAGAGAAATCTTTAAAATGTGAATTTTGTGCAAAAATGTTTTATAGGAATGCCGATTTAAAGAATCACGTGAGGATACATACTGGAGAGAGACCATTCAAATGTGAAGTGTGTGGTAGGACTTTTACTGAGAATAGCAGTTTAACGAAGCATGTAAGGATACATTCTGGAGAAAAACCCTTTCAGTGTGAATTTTGTGATAAACGGTTTCGTCATAGTGGGTATCTTACTTGGCACATGACGATACATACCAAAAAAACAGCAATCAAATGTGAAGTTTGTGAAAAAAAATTTAGTTGCAAAGAATACCTGAAGGTGCATATGAGAATACACACTGGAGAGAAACCATTTAAATGTGAAGTTTGTGATAAGAGATTTAATTCCAATGGAAATAGGATGGTTCATATGAGGATTCATACTACAGAGAAGCCATACAGATGTGAAGTTTGTAACAAAATATTCAGAAGTAGTGGGATATTAAAGGTCCACATGGCGATACATACATGAGAGAAAGCATTCAAATGTGAAGTTTGTGGTAAAATATTTCTACGAGCTTCTGATTTGAAAAGGCACAAGCAGATTCACGCTCCAGAGAAACCATTCCAATGTGAAAAATGTGATCGACGGTTTAATTTGAGTTGAGATTTGAAGAAGCACATTAGGATACATACTTTAGAGAAATGATTTAAATATGAAGTTTTATTAAATTTGTTAGGGTGGGTTAAGTCTTTTAGTTCACATCAAGACAAATGTGTATGTGTGATTTGGAATTTTAATATAGCTTTCAAAATGTTCAGTCATATCACTACAGTGTCTGTACTGTGGTAGTTTATAGTGATGTCTAGCACTGGGTCATCATGCTGCAGACATGTAGCATGATGTCCCACCCAGTCATGTTATTCTGACACCAGGCTGACCAGTCTTAACACTAACCTCTAAGCACCTAGCGAGGCAGCTGTTAGTACCATTTTTATAAGTCTTTGGTATGACTCAGCCAGGGTTCGATCCCGCATCAGAGGCAGATCCTCCAACTACTAGGCCATTGGAGTGGTCACATCAAGACACATATGGAAGCAAAAAAGTAGAATAATTAAGGTATGAACTTTGTGAAAAAATATTTAGTTATAGTCTAAATTTACCTCCCTGTTTGTATCCCTCTACCGATTTAAAAAGCAAAAAGCACAAATGAGATAAAAGATGCACAGAACTTAGTTCATTTATTGATTTATAATTTCAAACCTGATTATCCACATTTCATTCCAAACAGAAGTTTTCATTGTAAAAGAGGACCCTGCTCACCAGTTATTTCCAGTTCCTGGACAAGTCCATTTTCAGCAAAGGGGTGTATGCACGACTACACATGTATGTATATAGAAGGAAAATATGATGTAGTCTGCTTCTGATATTTAGAAATACCACGTCGTCTGCTTCTAATATTTACAATGTCTAATCAAGCAAAGGAAAAGAATGACAACTACAAATTTGTGATTCACATGGATTTAACAAGCAGTGTTAGTTCTGTGCTCATGTCTGCAAAGGGATATAACTCTAAACTCTGAACATTATGGTAATTTATGGAATATCTGGCAGTTACTAAATAGGATGAACCATGTCACTCTTTTGTCTGAGAAAACAGACTCCCCCATACTGTACACAATATGGTATCATGTTACTATGGAGAGTCTGTTAAGCATGAAAGGCTCACAGCAATGATTTTTTCAAGAATGGCTTTGATTGTCTGGAAATTGATCATGATTCACAGTTTTGCTAGAGAGATATCGGAGATGATTTCTGCATTCAGCAGTTGAAAAGAAGTTATGGCCGTGTCTTGAATTCCTGGAAGTTCTTTTGGGCTAGTGGAGTATCAGTCTTTTCTCAGGACTCCTGTTTTAAAGTTTCTGTCCAGTATGGTACATTAATTAATAACTATCTCATTATTATCATTATTACTAATAATAATAATTATAACAATAACAATAATTATCTAATAGTCATCATTATTTAACTTTCAACATCATCATTTGTGTTTTATTGCCAGCTGAATGAAAAAAATTTCAACAAGTTAAGAATATTTTCTCTCTTAAACTATGAAGCTGTTCAATATACTTAAACAATTGTTCTTGTTTCAGCTGCTGTTATTGTTTTTTATTCTTGTTGTGTTGTTTATTGTTACTTTTATTCTTGTATTTTATTGTTATTGTTGTGTTCTTCTAATTTTGTATTAGTCCTACAATGTAAGATATAGCACATGTTATTTTTGTTTTAGTGCTATGTTTTACTACCAAAATAACGGCCTTGTATAGCATGTTCCGATGTCGGTTGACATCGGAACGAGTAGTCAAAGTTTCAGGAATATCTCACACACTTGGCAGCCAATATCGACACTCTTCCACTAATTTATGTGTAATTAATATACTTACTGTGCTGTTTTTATACTAGTGGAATCAAAATCTGACACAAGTAAATGGATGCATTTTCATGTTCTGTTGACATACATTTGAATTTGTTGCAGTGTGACGGTAGTCGAGTTATGCCAAAGTATGTTCAAGTAGGTTCATGTGGGGGATATGTTTCTTGAACGAAACAAAATGTTGCTTACAGTTCCAATAGGCATAATATATTTGTATTCGTTTCGTTAAAGAATAATATTTCAACTTAACCCGATTTAGGCATTCCGGCTTTCATCGTTTTCCAGCTAATGAAATGCAGGCCAACGAAACTTGAAAACAGGTCCATTTCTTTTGTGAGAATTTGAATTTATTAGAGAAAAGACATCAGTATAAGTAAAGTCTGACAAAAACATTATAACTTTACTTTGTAGAAAAGCATCGTTATTGGTTGCCAGTTGTGTGTGATATTCCTGAAAATTTGACTCTCGTTACACTGTTAGTTGACATCAAAACATGCTACACAGCGCCGTTAGTTAGGCAATAAGACCCATCACCCCCCCCCCCCGAATAAAAATATCGGGTGATGTGTCTTACATTGTAGGACTAATTTTGACAAGTTTTTTTCTTCTTTTCACCTAAATGCTAGTTTTTGATTGGTTTAAATGGTAATTCAGTAAATGGTAAGTGCATCCGTAATGACAGACGCACTTAGATACTGACATATGCGCATAGATACCAAACAATCATGGTGATAACAAGATGGATTTCCTAGTTTAAAGCAGAGAATGCATGTGTGGAAAGAGGAAGTCGATACTTCATAAAAGTGCATGGCAGAAAACGTTCACCAAACAAAATGTACTAGTATTAGTTAGAATGTGTCTGATTCTTGTTGACAGTCCAAGGTGACCCAACCCTGTTCTACTTCCTTGTCATTTGCCAGTCAGCAAAGAAAGTATGTACGTTGTATGACATCAGGCTATCACAAATGGTTAGCATACACATTATGGAGAACACAGACTACTTGATACAGACTATGTCTGTCATCTTTCCATTTGATAGCAGCGTTTCACAAGAATCCAAGCTGTAAGATTTTGTAAGTGAACCACTTCTTAAAAAATTTGTAAAACTATTAGAAATTCTATTTGATCTATCTTTGTACGACTTGAATCATACATTAGATCAAGCTGTATACTTTCCTTGCAATATCAAGCAATATCAAGCATAGTCGGAAACATAGGAGACTGATCTAAAATTTATCTAACATTGGAATATAACACATACTGTATGAGTGTTACATGTACATCCAAAGACGGTGATGAATAATTTGATAATTTGTAATTTGTTTCATTCTCAGGATCTCAGCATGACATTAAATGCGCACAGTTATGTTTATGTTGTCATAGTAAAATTGAACACATTATATATTATCTATTGGCTTTTTAACTTGAACGATAACCAAATGATTGATTTCATCCCATTAAAATCGAAAATCATTATATTGTTTGAACTTGTTAGTGTATTCATTTATTTATGCATCTGTTTATTGATGGATATATTTGTTTATGAAAGAATAACAAAGATAGTTGAAATATCAAAGTTTTATTTTATGAAAAAGTCGAGAAGTCACACACTGGGTCTGATGCGGTTGACATGCATGACAGAATGTTATGTATTTGGATATATCTATGCACAAAACTGAGCCATGCATTAATAATTATGTGCGAAGAACAATTTTATTAGGTGTCAGTTTGCATGGCTAGGGAATTAAAATGGCAGATATGGAAATGCACATGTTTTTGAAACGTCGCGTGAAAACAATGGATACGATCCGAGCCAGAGAATACTTTGGCGAACCGTATCAAGTCAGTGGCACACCTTCTAACTACCCCTGTTGCACACAGATACCAAACAAAATTGCTTCCAAAAAGGTTTAACACATGTAATTGTGCATCTGATTTATGGGTAACCATGACAGTCTTTTGCTAAATATCCTCTTCATGTGTTAATCCAGTAGTGCGTGTGGTTTCATTTTCTAGAGTTTGTATGATCGAAGTCGTGTTACCCATTCTCACAATCACTCCGAGCACGACACCAAGACTGAGACTTCATTCAAATTTCTTGCACTTATTGATGTCCAACTCCTCTATCAGCAAGTGCTTAATGCTTGGCAAATAATTAAAGAAATAAAACGAAGTGTTCTCAGATCAATATATCTCAAGCATCGGCTTCTCAGCGACTGTTCTTATGCACATGAATGTCACCAATTTAATTGTGAAAGCTAGATGGGTTGTAAGTGGAAGTGGATTTGTAAGTGAACATGACACTACCCTGAAAAAGAAAAGAGTGAATTCATTGATTTTGGAATGTTTCCGTGTGGGATTCAGTTTCATCGTTTTTGTTTACTGGGTGGGTACATAAATCTGCATGATCAATTGAACTTTAAGTGGTAATGTAGATAAAGAAAAATATATATTTAAACATGATAAAGCTGTTTGATTTTCAATTTAAGATCACATACCTACACGTCTCTCTACATGTGGCATTTTCCAAAATCCTTATCTACCGAGCCATGTCTCTATCCTTGGGTGCCTGCAGGATGTTTTGCAGGTGGGTTCAGGATATTTTTGTTGGGAATGGGTGGGCAGTCAGTCACGTCCAGGATAGTTAGTATAGTAATTAGCCTGAAACTAAAGCTAATATTTATTAAGCGTTTTGAACATAATGTTGTGGTATATTTTCAGCTTCATTTGCATGATTAAACTTGTCGGAATATATATATATCTATATATATATATATATATATATATATATATATATATATATATATATATATGCGGTATGATTTCCAGGGGGGGTCATGTGACCCCCCCCCACTTAACATATGCTGCGAGCGCCCATGACTCTATCATTGTACATGTATATGCCAGTCTTTGATTTTCTGACTAAATCAACATTCTAACCCTTCTTTTTTCCTTCACCTACACTTCTGTCTACCTCTACTACATAAATACATATATTTATCATAACATTAATTATCGATATATGGCTTTCCTGACCTGAGCAATATAAAAGGAAGCATTCTTTTTTTTGCAAAATAAATATCATGCAATTTCCTTCAAATAGCCAATATTATTTTTTTTTTTTTTGTTTCGCTGCATGATTCTTTTATAATACGTATTAGATTTTTATAGTTTTTGTTTAACACATTCATTTGCTGTTTTTTTTTTCAAAAGGAACTAACATATTTTGAAAAAAAAGGATAAGTGTCTGTGTACAGTTTTTATGCATGTATGCATATATAGTGATAGCAAAATTCATTCGGGGCCTCGAGTGGCCGAGTGGTCTAAAGCGCTGTCCGTTACGGATCACTGCCATCTCATCTCTGTCTGCGTTGGTTCGAGTCTAAGATTCGGCGAATGTGGATATGTGAGAAAGCTTGCCAGTAGCTGCTCGTGGGTCGGTGGTTCTTTCCGCGGATTTCCCGGTTTCTTCCTCCACCATTAATACTGCCGCCATGTATAGCCTATCGTGTGCTGAAAAATGGCGTTAAACCCCACAACAACAACAACAACAACAAAATTCATTCCTCTTAAGCTTCTGACAACTGAATAATGCAGTTTATTTCATTTTCCTGCAACAAACATTTGATCACAGATCATTGATGTTTGGTGTAAAACTTGCTAGCCAAACATATATTTGACATATCTGACAGCTGGAACATAGACCCTTTCCAACGACACAACTGTATAATGCACATACTTTTAGAGGGACCCCACCCCCCACCCCCGGTGAGATAAATATATTAACTTTTTATACAGTTTGTTTTAAAATGGATCACTGATCTTTGAATTTTGCCACCTCTGAATACCAATAGTAGGCTGCCTGTATTATCTCATACAATTACATAGTTGATTACATAACAATTACAGTTGGTAACATGCCACACTAACCCTCTTGTATCTGCTGCTACTGTTATTTGCTATCTGATTAAGTAGTCGGCATCCTTATTAATAATAATAAAACCCTTAAGAGAAAACCCTTAAAGAAACACAGTTTATGAATGTTTATCTTTTGTCAACATACAAACAAATTGTAGCTGTTTTTTCATCTTCGGCTTGACACTCTGAAAGCTTATAATCAGGTTTTTGCAGTACGCTTTCTCATTAGATTGTTGAAGAAATGTGCACTCAATGTATGGAATATGACAGTTGCTTCTGTTGGGTACCTTTAGCTAATGGAATAAGCCAAGATTAAATAATAAATGTGTTGACAATTCTTTCTTGTATACCATATTAGATTGTGTGGTAAGGAACAATCCCCGCAAGCTTAATCACAGGATTTATAATGCTGGATTAACGACAAAATAAACTGTAATAACATAAGCTCAGATACAGAAAAAATTTGGACAAACCTCTCATCAAGGGTGACTAACTTCTAGAATGCCAATGGACAACAAAGCACCTTCAATAAAGGGGCATTTTCTGAGTATCTTCAGTTCGTTGATCTCAAATAAATTAAATATGTGCAACTTTGACACCTTTCCATTAGCAGCTGATGGTGAGTCACATGTATTGTGTGGAATTAGAACTAACTAACTAACTAACTAAATATATATATATATATATATATATATATATATATATATATATATATATATATATATATATATATATATATATATGGAGAGAGGGAGTTGCGACTATACTGATTAACAGAAAGAACCAAAACAAAATAAGTTTTGTAAAACAAATTCTCTAAGTTATTAAAATTTAAGAGGAACCTACATTAGTATGAATTAAATGCAAAATGTTCCCCTAAATGTTCCATCAGTTGTCCAAAAGAAAATGAATTCTAAGTCTTGAATATGTTGGTGCCAACAGTATTGATGTATCACAATGGCATTGTCCAGAACTCCTTTGAATGAATTTTTGTCCAAAGTGAATGAGCACTTTGTAATTCCAATTAAAAATCTAAGCAAATGATTCCTCTGAAATTATATCTAAATACAACAGTAAATACATCTGTTGACTGATATTAAAATAAGAGCAGTAGTGGGAAATAGGAATAAAAATAATTGTTTAATCTTGATGTAAATGTTGACGTCTCAATTACGACAGTCACATTTCATTTATGTGACTCGGTTCATGATATCTTACTTTTGTTGAAATATAATCCACCTGATCTATGTAGCAATATTCAACTATCCAATCAGCAAATTGCCCAAAACATTTCAACAGTTTTGTTATCAATGCTGAGTTTAAAACTAGTCAACACCTATTTGAAACTCTATCTGAAATTGGAATGTACAGTCATGGACCGAAAGTCAAACCAACAACACAGATATTCATATATATATATATATATATATATATATATATATATATATATATATATATATAATAGCATGCAAACAAAATTTAAATTAATGCGCATACACCATGTACAGATTGCTGTCAGCAGGATGCCACACTCATTTTATGATGAACATAAATCTTGAATGGATTCTCTGTAGTATGTATCCTCAGATGCACCTTCAGATGGGGCAAGTTGATTTGTATAGGTTCTAGTTGAGTGTGGTAAGTTGTATTTGATTGTCGTAGATTATAGTTGATTGTGGTAGATTGTAATTGATGGTGGTAGATTATAGCTGACTGCTAGATTGTTATTGACTGTAGCATATTATAGTTGATTGCGGTAGATTGCAGTTGCTTTTGGTAAGTTATAGATGATTGTGGTAGATTACAGTTGACTGTAGTTGTGACAGATTATAGTTGATTGTAGTTGACTGTGGTAGATCTTAGTTGATTGTAGTTGACTGTGGTAGATCATAGTTGATTGTAGTTGACTGTGGTAGATCATAGTTGATTGTAGTTGACTGTGGTAGATCATAGTTGATTGTAGTTGACTGTGGTAGAT
>JAECUM010019441.1:0-35116 GCA_016617855.1 Megalonaias nervosa | reverse complement strand
AAAAAAAAAAAAAAAAGTTGTGTGTGTGTGATTTGGATTTTTAACGTAGCTTTAACAATTTTTCAGTAATATCGCTACGATGTCTGCAGTGTGGCAGTTTATAGTGATGTCTAGCACCGAGGCATCATGCCTCAGACAGGTAGCATGATGTCTCGCCCAGTCACATTATCCTAACACCACGTTGACCAGTCCCACTAACCGCTTAATGCTGAGTGCCTAGCGAGGCAGCTGTTAGTATCATTTTTATATATCTTTTGTATGACTCGGCCGGGGATCGAACCCGCGACCTCCTGCATCAGAGGCGAACGCTCTAACCACTAGGCCACGATAAATATAAACCTTGCTCATCAAATAAATGATATATTCATAGAACCCATTTCGACAACCACAATTAATACAACAATGGTAATTTTTAATCGTTACATTTTTGTTTCTCCAGACACCTTCGTGTGAAATTTCAAAGAATTCTGTATCTTGTTTTGTTTCTTGTTCAATCTGCCCATGTTATGCAGTCACGGCGTGTAGACATAGAGCAATAGCCTATTTTGACGCATTGTGCATAACTGCTTACTTAGTCACGATTGTTTAGGGGTGAGGTCAACACTGGAGAATGGGTGTTGGGGGGTGAGACATGCAATAAAAAGCGTGTTGAATTGGGATAACGAGCAAATGCCTGATTAATATTCCCTTATATACAAATACAAGGGAGTAGGTAATGGGGCAGGGGAAGGAGACTGTCCACCACTACCTACAGCCAGGACGGGTCGGGATCTGCCCCTGACGTTTCCATGGTATCGAAAACAGAATGTTAACATCTCGTGACAATCACTGTGTGCCGCGATATCCAGCTGACGTTAATGAAAATGAAGTTGTTGAAATAAATGAAGCAAATAAAGAAAATCTTTGTTAAAGTTTGTGCTGAAGTCCATACTAACTCATATTGTTGTAACAAAGTTGTTTATAAGTATATTCGATTCTTGAAAATTGTTTTCAGTTTTCATGACTCGCGGTCATTTGTGTCGTTTTCAGTTAGTGAGTCTAAATAAGTAGGTTCAACATTTGAAGGGGTGTGTTTTGTTTACGCATCCACCGCATACGTTGCTAAGCGACATGATTTATGAAAAAAATTAAAAGTATATATTTGGGAAAAAGAAACGGTCCTGAATAAGATTCTGTAGAAGTTAAAATGCTGGTAAAATAGAAATTCTGTATGTGTAGAAGTTAAAATGCTGGTAAAATAGAAATTCTGTATGTGTAGAAGTTAAAATGCTGGTAAAATAGAAATTCTGTATGTGTAGAAGTTAAAATGCTGGTAAAATAGAAATTCTGTATGTGTAGAAGTTAAAATGCTGGTAAAATAGAAATTCTGTATGTGTAGAAGTTAAAATGCTGGTAAAATAGAAATTCTGTATGTGTAGAAGTTAAAATGCTGGTAAAATAGAAATTGTCTTGTCGATGAACCGCGCATGAGTAATTTTTGTATGGTTAACTTTCTCCATTTGAGCGTCATGCAAATAAAACGCGAAAATGTTAACATCGTGAAATGGAATAATATGATTGGAACAGTGTAAAATTTTGAGAAAACGATATGCGACATTTTATATAGGAATGGTGTAAAAATTAAATAGATTTGGAAATTTTTATTTACATGATAGTTTGGAAAGGAAATAGCAAGAGAATAACTCCACAGTATTTAGCAGCGTCACCAGTAACGACCGTTTCATCAATAAAATTTGCAAATATCCCCGACTTCAATTCAGTTGAAATCTATTTTGTTCTATTCGATTCGATCCAGTTTCACTAAAGTCAAAACTCTTGGCGTATAAATGAGACTCCAACGGAAGCAAATTACATCTAAATATGAACATTTATAAATATTCGATTTCTGCATTCACTTTACATTATTTGAACATTGACAATTACAGAAGACGTATTTTTAAGAATATCATATACGCAAATATCCAACATTATTTCTGAAATTCTGATCTTTCTTTCAAAAAGCTGTTACTGTATCTACCATTTCTGTTACAGTAATATCAGATACAACGAAGTCGACCAATGTAAAGGCAGTCACAAGTGTACATGACATTGCTTCGAACAATTTAACAGAACGATTGCGATCCCCGTCTGCAAATGACGATGAGAAGGGGTTAAAAGGGGGACTTCCCTTTTGGGTCATACCTGCCATTATTCTGGGAACAACGGTTACGATGATATTGTTGGTATTCATGGCTGTAAGCTGCTCCATAACAATACTCTTTCGACGGAAATCACCGAACAGATCTCTTCGAGATTACAATCATTATACCTTCCACATTCAAGATTGTGAAAAAAATAACTAAATGTGTGGTATAACAAACTATTTCGTGAATGTGTATGTGCGCGTTTTCAAATAGAGACAAGTTTGTGGGGTGTTTTTGTTGATGTTTAGTTTGCCCCTTATAAAGCTCGAAAGCTGATATGAGGCAAACCCTCAGAAAAAGGGCATCTTTCCACTCTCAAACCATGGCTGGATGATGTATAATATTGTATGTGCGCATGCATGTGTCCGTCGTCTTAATTTTGGAGACCACCTTGAAATATATATATATATATATATATATATATATATATATATATATATATATATATATATATATATATATACACTTATATATATACTCCTAACACTCCTCTCCCTGCATATATATTCCGCTACCTAAAGTTACTTAGTGTAAAGTGTATGATACATGACCGACAGGTATGCATATAATATCTGTGTTCACATTAATACAGTATTCAGCTAAGAGAGTTGGAGAAAGGGATGCGGAATGCGAATGCGCCACACCAACTGCAGAAAATTGTAACAGGGGCATATCATTCTCATTGTGATTTGCCCTTTCGTCGTAAAATAATTTTGTTAGCAATTTATATTAAATTTCCAACAGACTAATCTTTTATGATGTAATAGATTGAATTGAATATATGATATATTGATTACAGGAAAGTCATCCGTAATTTCTTTTTCTGAATGGGCAAGTATATCAATATATTTTATCTTTTTTAAACTTAGACAAAGCATAACCGAACTTTTCACTGACCTTATGTATTGGCCATTTTGCTTCAAGTTGTATTTGTAATTTGCTTTGGCATATATATGTTGTAATCCAGCGTATTACGTTCTAAGTCCTCAGGAACAAATCATACTGTGTCAATAGTTATACTTCTGAACCTGGTATCTTTAATTTTCGACCATCTTTAATACAGGACCCGGGTACCTGTATGCTGATTTGCTCCAGGACATCCTGAACATACTGATACGTTTCATTGTATATATCTGAATGATCTAAGCTCGGATAAAACTTTTATTTGCGTGACAAGACAGATCATATGATGGTAAGAAAACACAGCTGTGATATGTGTACTAGTTAGAAACATCGTCAATTATTTATTATTTAAAGTCGGTGCAAAACACACTGGCCTCTACAGAAATGAAATTAATATGAATAAAAAAGCTAATATGATTATATATATATATATATATATATATATATATATATATATATATATATATATATATATATATATATATATATATATAGTTAGTGTTACCTTTGACGATTAATCTTTAAGCGAACAACAGTTTGATTATTTTCGACGGCTTGAACTGCCAAAAATATTTAATTATTAGTTTCATCAGAGTTCATATGATTCCATAATATCGCTTGACTTCTGTCGTGCATCACACGACCTTCTGTCGCAATCACAGCGCACACATGCTGACAAAAATCTACATGACTTTCGTTGACCATTAAACATTCTTTGACCGCAATTAATTTTAGGATAAGTTGCAAACGATTGATCTCCTTGTTCTTGCAGAGGATGAAGTCAGTTCCTATAAATCGCTTGTGTTGCATTGATCGTTTCTGATATCGGCTAAGCTACAGGTAATAATTTAGTATTTCGGTTTAGAGGTAACAAAGCCCTTGTTGTCACAGTTTTCGTTGTCGTTACTTTTTTACTTGCTTTTTAATTTATATACATCCTCGTCTTATTGTTATTCAACAAAGCAATTCTAGGCTTAAGTTTTCTAGTAGAGTATGGGTATATATCAATATTGCAAATAGTAATTTAATATAAAGAACATCTCAATGATATTACTATTACAAATCGTACAATGAAATCAACTACATTTCAAACTTCATTGCATCGACTCCATATTGAAACACGTAGATGAGACAGGCCAAACTCAATATCATAAGAATAGAACATGCCGTTGTTTTAAGGTGACAGAGGACGAATCTCATTTTGTAATAGAACGTCAGAGTTACATGGAAGATGGACATAATTCTATACCTAAATCTTACATAAGGAATCCATATATGACCAAATTTATTGACCTTCTTTCAAGTAATAACGAGGATATTAGACATAATTTAAGCTTTATGTTTAGATCTTTAATGTTATATAATGAATTAATGAAGTATGAGCCACAGTCAATGGATTTATTAAACATTTAGTAAACAGTGCATACTTTCAACAAGCCTCAGCTGATTAAATGATAATAATACAGGATTACATTTGTTTCTTTAACTGCTTCATTTCATGCCAAATACATCACTAAGTTTGTCCTTTAGAAAAGAATCTGGCAAATTGCACTTAAGAAGAGTGAAAATGAAATTTCAGCATTCTTGACTCCAGATGGACTATAACAATAACAAGTCATGTCATTTGGGATGAAGGGTTCCCCAAGAACTCAATTTTTAATTTTCTTTCCATATGATTATGTGTTAGTTGATTTGTAGTGATTAGTGTAAATTCAAGAATCACAGTGATTCATATTTTGTCCCATATATCTATTATTTGTTTCTGATTCACAGTAATGCATTTTCGCTTATACTCTACAATCCGAAAATAGTGATTTATACTGCAAATTTTTAAACATCTATCTGCCATTAATGCATTGCTGTATTAAATTAATTTTTGGATATTTATCTGCTTTGCAAATCCCCAATTTTCTTTATAATCATTAATCCTGACATCTGTACTGTTTATAAACTTAGTAAGAAAGATAGCGTCGAAATATAATTCGATGAGAATGTACCCATTATTTAATCTCGTAGCAAGGGTTTTATTTCTGTATCGTTTTATTTTATGTTCTCAGTTGATAGTTTTAACAGGCTTTTATCTTACTTCTAAGTCAACGTTATGCATCGTTCATGTGAATGAACATTATGCTAAATGTTTTATGTTTATGTGGGATGAAGAAGAATTAGTATACATTTTTTGTGTTTTGTCTTATGCCATTTACACTTGCCCATGTAGTCATTTTCTATATTTAGTATTTTTAGATTTTCTTTTTACAAGATAATTGTATTAGATTTAAATAAGTATTTATAGAATAATTGAGTTCTTTAGTATTTAGTTAAAACAAAACAAAACGTTCTTTTCTTGTGTGAGTTGTGTTACTTTCATTCGTACAAGATCTCAGTCATATTGGCTTCAGTAGATTAGATCCGTCCACGTGGCTTCCACATTATGAACGATTTCATGTAGATACGGTGCATGTACGTTTTCATCTACTGGATATTTTATGTTATCAGCACTATTATGGTAAATGACCATGACACCGAATGTTGATCTTAAATACCGCCAAACAAAGCATGTTCATTATATTGCTTTAGTAAACACAAGTCTTTTAAAGTCTGTAACGGGAGCCGCTAGAATAGTATTGCATTTATTAAACTCATTGTATGCATATGCGGCAAATCAGATGTTCCTAAAGAAAAGCACCCAAAATCAAACACTTGGATAGTAACATGCTTTCTCTTAATCAGTATGAACCACAAGTTGATCCAAAGGTGTATTGCCTGCTCGATACAACACATGGCAACAATTATGTTTTGAGTGTGTCCTTAACTTGTTCCTCAAGTCTTTTAAGAAAGCAGAGATCGTTCACTCTGCGAACCATCACTGCATAGAAAGATATGTGGAGATTGTTAATACTGATCTCCCCTTGAATGTAATTCAAGAAAGCTTATTATAGAGGTATAGTTTGGGCATCTTTTATGTGCGGTTAATGTTTAATTTAATCATATCGGGCGTTCCTTAGACTGGGTATATTTTACTGTTACCATCAACTCAATGCCAGGTTAACATCGTCCATGACTAGTTTGTAATATATTAGGAAAGAAGGCCTATGAAGTGTCAGGTTAGAAAAATCGATTCAGTTCGCAAGAAGTGTCTTATACGTCGTGAATTAGTCAAGAATAGTAAATATTCGTTAGTTTACATATTAGAGTGACTTCATGTCCAGAATAGGGAATTATAGTATGATTTACCATGGGTAGCAATAAGACCGCAAACGATATCTTTGCTTTTAGGTAGAAAGTGTTCATTAGATGAGGCCGAGCTAGAGTCTCAAGAAAAGTGTGCAAAACGGAGCTTGCCTGTCTTAAAACAGAGTACAACTATCCAGTGACCAACTCTAACATGATTCACGTCATCACGTCCCTTTGTTCTGGTGTAAATTATGGGTCTTCGTCCACAGTTACTGAGCACTTTAAGACCACTGGCCACCTAAAGTACATACTTGCTTGCTTGCTTAATAATTAAATAAAGCCTTTAATTGATTTAGACGATAATTTGCTACGCAATGAAGATGAAAAACAATACTTCATTTAACAACTGAAAAATGTTTCTGCTTTAAAATTGCTGCAAACATTATCTTTAAAAGGATATTAATCAGAACGCAATATTAGGAGCAGACATAAAAGGAATGTGTGGAACAAACGTGTTCCACAGTATTTTTGATCTTTATCGCGGAATATCCAGTTCCCAGAGTCCGACATTAGTGTCTCCGTTTCAGTGATGCAGATTTCCTCTGTATTTTATTCTTGGTAGCGAATTTATCATATAAAATATGTATGCATTTTATAGTTAAAATCTGGAATTTAAATAAGTTAAAATATTCATGAAATATTTTTTAAAAAGATCACATTAATTGTAATATTGAGGATTTTTTTCTGACTTGTATATCCCACATGCACAAGATGGTAGGTCAAGGAGAGACAAAATAGACTGGATACCAACTTTTACTTTATAATTATATCTAATTGCTAATGCCATTATCAAAATTATATACCATGATCAGAGGTTTTGAATAGCAAGTCAGCGCACACGTAAATGTTTCTAACTGCTTAAGGAAACAAGAGCGGGTCGGTATCGATGCTAAGCAAAGATGCAAGCAGGTCCACTCTTATCTATACTAAATGGTTCACGTTTCTCTCTCACCCACTCCGACCCCATTTTATTTTACTATATTTCGTCATGTTTCTTCTTACACATGATATTGGAGCCATTTAGAAAGAACCGTTGATCTCAGTATAAATAATTGATACAAGTGAGTCAATGTAAATTAACTGCATCGTACCTTAAACAATACTTGTACATACTTGAGTCGTTCTCCTGTAAGGATGTCTGGTTACTAACGTTTAAAAGGTTACATTGACGCAATTCTGTATTTAATTATATTCACTACTGGCCTTTAGAGTATGTCTGCTTAAATTGTACGGTACTTGGGCTTCATACGAAGTTGACCGATCACTAGGAAACTTTTGTTTTAATAGATACATGTGCATTAATGTTTACTTTAGAAGAGTTAATTTTTTTGATAATTCCTGGAGAATATTCTGTAAAAATTACAAAACATGAGAAGTAATTAACACATTTCCGTAACAAAGACAACCAAGTCTACTTATTGGAGCAGCATTTTGTTATAAATTACAGTTGAAAGTACTTGATCACTTCATGAGATAGAGCATTTACGTTTCTAGTCTATATTTTCAAAGATTTAATTGAAAGGTAACAGGTTGAATATGTACGTCATCTAGTGGAACTGGCCAAGATATCAGACCATCTGAGAATAACGAACCTTTGCATTCAGGAAAGGTTAGCACGGTAAGCACGCAATAAACCATAGCACCATCTGAAAATTCGCACGATCCAAAGAAATTGTAAATCAACAACAAGAGACTGGCTGCGTGTATTATGTATGCTAGCCCCGGTGTTCGATATTCACTGGCCCACTACTTACCCTTCGTGTGTGTTTGATTTGGTATTTTAACGTAGCTTTAACAAGTTTGGTCATATCGCTACGATGTCTCCAGTGTGGCAGTTTATTGTCAGGACTAGCACTGGAAAATCATGCCGTAGATATGAAGCATCTTGTCCCACCAAGTCACATTATCCTGAAATCTCGCCGATCAGTCCTAACACTAACCTCTTAATGGTGAGCGGCAAGCGAGGCAGCTGTTAGTACCATTTTTAGAAGTTTTTCTCATGACTCTGCCGGGGTGCGAACACGCGACCTCCCGCATCCAAACCGGACTCTCTAACCACTTAGGCCACCGGAGAAGTCTCTATTTACTCGATGTCCCGTACTCCTTTGCTTTCAAAGATCTTCTCTAATTGCACAACAATAATAAAATCTTACAAATGCATTGCAATATATAAGAAAATTTACTTCTAATATTAAATTCAATTGAAACAATATTTTATTTTACAACTGATTGAACGTCGGTATTACTTTAAGTTCTTTATATATTTTTTTGGCGGGACCGTGTTAGTTCGTTTCTCGAAAATTAAAACCATTTAATCATTCAGGCCACACACAAACTGAGCCATTGTTATTAGTCATAGGTAAGGACATAATCTGACGCTAAATACGATTGACTTATTGGGGTGGAATAATTGACTGGATGATAGGATAACAGATTGATAGAAAGATAGCTATAGACCTTCGGAGCTGCTACTGGGTTATTTTTTACAGAACGGAAAGGGCCATACCACGTTCAGCGCGAATGTCATCGGTAGACCGACTGATGTAATTTATAGTATCACATGTTCCTTATTACTTTAGTATATGAGATAGCGGTGGACTGGAAATATTTTCGATGTGCGACAATGAAACTCAAAGTTCAAAGTGAAATAGCGTCCCCTGCAGCAATTGATCCCAAAATAATTATTGCTTCATGACATGTTTCTGTTGTAAATAACACGCGCACCATGCTCGTCTTAAAAAGGGTTTCTGATCTGTGTCATTGTATTTGTTTATGATAGAAATACTGGTTGATTTGTGCCTATGACGAGTGGTATTTTATTGCTCTATTTTATTGCAGACGACAATATATTTTAGAACATCCGTGCAGTCGCATTGTAATCACTTCACTTGAAACCAGTGCTTTACAATCCTACTCTGCACAACTGGTAGGGCACGAAACGAAACGCGTATTCGTAATGTATTCCGTGTTGCAGAAACAAATAATGAATAGAAATACCATTACAATTTTTTAGCAAGCAAATGCTATGTCGATTATGCCTTGCAATTATTGCTTAGTCACAGAATATATCTATTGCAAGTATTGCTTAGTCACAGAATATATCCATATCCTAGTTCATCTCCGCTAATATGTTTGAAGTCGTATCATTAAATTGGACATTGACATGTAAGTTTTTGTTTTGTTTGTTTTAAAATAGTAATGAAGACGACACGATTTTATACCCGCTTACTGCACATAGTAATGTTCCAGATACATTTCATAATACAGAACTGTATGCGTACGGACGTATGAGTTGTAGCTAAATTGAGACTACCGGATACTAGCAAATATTATTATAAATAATTAAAATAATTAGATTTTTTAGCATAGATTTCGTCAACGCAGAAAGAAATCAATGCTAGAGAAAGTTATATAAGTTTACATATGGTAGTCATTATTTACTAACAGAAACTTTACAACTACAAGATCAATTAGACTAGAAAGTATCATTCTGCACCAAAAAATTACTAGACCTGTCAGAATAAGAAAATCATTAGCAAAGCGAACACAAAATAAGAATTTGAAATTTAATTTTTTTAGGGCGAATTTTACTGATCTAAGAAACTTCAGAGAAATGCGGTCTCATCCAAAAGAGAACCAACATGTTATAAAGAGTCTCTTTGTGGGAGACGTATGTAGTGATACAATGTTTCGTTTAGGTTACAAACAAAAAGTACATGTTCAAGCCTAAATAGAACAAATATATTAGAAACAGGACCGAGTCGGGTTAAACTGAGAGTGAATGCTTTTTATTAAACTTACTGTCTGTCACGCACGTGTCAACTTTTAGGGAGTACCATCAATATATACCCATTTTTATACCTCAGACTGCAATCCCCTTAGAAGAGATAATAAATTAGAAACGTGATTTTGTGAACATTAAAATAATCATTTTTTTTTTCTTTCTTTAGCCCACAAACGTCCTGCTCATCCATAGCAAAATGATAATGTGCCAAATGATCATTGTAAATCTGGTCTGACATGGTTGATTTATTTAAAATAGGAGGGATGGTGATAGGTGGGACATTATAGATGGAGTGAAGAGGTGTGTCTTTTATTTTATAAGCGAGATAGGGCGATAAGGGGAGATATCTAAGTTATTTGTATTAATAAACAATTTACATTTTTTTAATACCCCTTCTTTTAAATCACGCTATGTGGGATCTGTAGACGAGTGGATGATGTCACTACAAACGGAGGTAGGACTGTGATGGGAGTTTAATTTTTTTTAAAAGGTGGCTTATGGGAATGGTACAGTAGTATAGGTATTTGAGGTTTTAAAATCAAAGAGGGTTTTAGGTCAGAAACCCTTACCCCCCTCTAAAATAAATATATTCTGGCATTTTTTCATCACCTCAGAGACCCCCTCTCCGTCAAAAACCACCCTTCTCCAAATTTTTATCTCAGAAAATAATGAAATTTTAAAACCCAAAGAGGATGCTGTCTCAAAACACCCACCTCCCCCAAAGTCTGAATATATGATGATGCTGTCTGTCACAGAATAAGGCAAGAAATAACTTGGCTTTGCCATAGATCTATTTTTCACCTTTATTTGTTGTGCAGGCGCACAACGTTACCTGGGGTGAATCATTGTTTCTCCAGGTGAGCGATTCTGAAACTACATGCGACGAGAGTCACGAAAGGCATGGTATACATGAGCATTTGAAAATGACTATTATTCACTCCTCTATGGATTTAAGGTTGATTCATTTTAAACTGTGACACAGGTCATTTGGATTTTGTCAGGGAGTGAACGTTCTCCATTATGTTCTCCGGCCATAGGGGTAAGTGTTAAATTTATATTTTATTTGATTTACGAAACCTATTCTCGTTTGTATGTCATATCGGGTAATGAAGCCTTTTACGTTGCGAACTTTGCTATTTCAGTTTAATTTATGAGTATGTATCTAGCAACTTAATTCAGAACCCATTATTATAACCAGTTTGGTTTTATTGTAGCTGTTTAGGGCTGACGGTAGCTGTTTAGGGGTGGGCGTAGTTGTCCACAGTGGCGTGCTCTCTGTTTAAGTTTGAGAGTAGCTGTCCATAGTGCAGTGTGCTGTCCGTACGTATATGTATACGTAAGATTATACATGTGGTGGAACCACAAATATAGACGTAACCAATACAAGGGTGCTGGGTGCCGTCTGTACGTATAAGTACTTGTGGTGGATCCGTGAAGGGTGGGAGCGGTCGATAAATGTGGGCCAATCCAAGGATCCAGTGAAACTGTGTGGTGTAACAGTTTGTGAATTGTATGACTGTTCAAGTTTTAACAGTGATATGTTTGTTTCAATTGATTGTAGTTTCAATTGAGTACAATATTGTTTACATTACATGAGATTATGTGAATCTCGCTCTCATTGTTACATTACATGAGATTATGTGAATCTCGCTTTCAGTATTGCATTACGTGAGATTATGTGAATCTCGCTCTCATAGCATTCATTGTTTATTTGAAACTTAATGTATTACATACGTGAGATTATGTGAATCTCGCTTACATTGCGTGATATTAGCGGAAACATTTTTGCAGTCCATGAGGTTATTTGAACCTCACTTTTTAAAGCTAGAGGTATATGAATCATTTTTTGTATTTTTTCTTTTCATTTCGTGAATGTGTGTAGAGTGATTGGATCAATCGTATGATAGGAGTGGGAGAGATTCAGTGCATTTGTACCATATACATATATATTCTTAGTAATAAATTTTATAAATTTCCATCATCCATCACATTGTGTTTGTGTTGTTAATTTAATCCAAGAAAAGAAACCCACTCGGTTTCAATTCTGTTACTGTCTCAAAACACCCCCCTACCCCTCCAAAAACTTTCTATGTTAACATTTTGTCAAAAATATGATACAAAAATAGTTTCACTTACCTTTTCACGTGTAAATCCTCTAGCAGAAAATGGCCACAAAGAAAATTCTAACTGCCTTTTATATCGTTATTCTGGGAAAATCCATTGCAAATTACCTATCTTTAACTTGATTCCATAACATTCTGGAATAGGCGTTATTTTAGGAAAATCCATTGAAAATTATCTTTAACCTGATTCCATAACATTCTGGAGTAGGCGTTATTTTAGGAAAATCCATTGAAAATTACCTATCTTTAACCTGATTTCGGCGTTATTTTGGGAAAATTCATTGGAAATTCCTCATCTTTAACCTTACAAAGTTTCAGAATGATTACATGATTAGTTATTATGGAAATTCCGTGTAGGCCTATGACGGCATCAGAATTCCTTTGTAATCATTTTGTGCATTTACTCTCCAGGGAAAACAAATCTGTATATAGCAATATATTATGCATTGCTATCTTTACAAAACGATCTGTATTGATTTTTGTTCACAGCTATCTAGCAAGACTACTGCACTGGCAAAGAGACAAATATATTAGTTGTGTAAGGAATATTCAAGTGGCAAAGCTTTCTTAGTATCTATGCTCATCAAAGACTATTCACATGATCGGATATCAAACGAATAGACTGCAATTTATTTTTCATCATATGTCATAGAAAACCAAAGCATTTTATCATTTACTCGTACATGATTTTGAAAACATTTTTTTTATATATTTTCACAGAATGGGAAGTAGTATATCAATGGGGATTTGAAACACTTTTATCTGTTTCCATAGATCAAACATTTTAAGCCTTCTGTCGTGAAAACATTGTTTGAGATTATTTTATTTTATACCCTACCATTACTATACTTTTTTTAATCTTTTTCATATCTGCTAACTCTCATTGGCAAAATATCTGTTAACATACTGTCAATAATACGAAACTCTAGTATTAAATTGTCCATATCATATTTTATACCACGCAAATAAGATCGTATCTGATCAAGTAATTTTTTTATAGGTGATACTTGCTGTTTTACAAGCATTTTTTTAGTTGCAAGACGAGGCTCAATTTTTTTACACGCTGTTGCAAGAGAAACAGCAACGCCGGATATTAACAAAAACGGATTTAATGATGCTCCCCTTGAAATTATACCAGAGCTAGTCATTAACAGTGGTAAATATGATATCAATCGAAGTATTTTGTTAAGTATTTGTAACATTTTTTCACGCACCAAAGTTTATGATAATATCTGTAATATTGTATTAGTGCGTCCACATCTTGTTTTGGAATTTTATCTGAAATATTATTAAAATCAACTATACTTTTCAGTATATATTTGTTTACAGATTTTATACAATATTAAAAACTCTAGTGCCAGTCCCTGGGTTTGATTCATTATACTTAATGACGTTGTCATTTAATTAAGTAATTAATTAAGGGGTTTCAGCTACGAATTCCAGACACCACCAGTAACGTCTCGGGGGCATTTCCGTTGATGTCACCGTAAATGTTTCTTTGGTATTCTTATTTAGCATCACCAGTAGAGGATTATAATGTACATTCGGTAATGAAGTGGTCGCAGTAATTTCCAAACCATACATGGACAGCCTCTATAACCCAGTTACTTCTGCGGTATGTTCGAGTGTTATCGCGCGGTGTCCATGTTGATGATCCTGATGCTACTGTGTACACGATATTGTTAATTTGTTTGTGTGGAATTTTAATCAGATTCGTTTTTTCAATGATATCAGGAATTCCACTAACAATATCGTTTATTTTTGTGTTAATGTCAGCAAGTTTAATATCTACAACCACTGGATTACCCAAAAATTCATACAGATTTGTTTATATTTCTACGAAAATTTAGAAACGTTTGTACGTGATTGGAAAAATCAGTTTTGAATGTTGTCATTTCATCGTTGATTGTTGTTAATGATGTCACCGTCGGAATGTTGCTATCGTCGACGTATTTTTTCGTTGCAGCGTCGAAATCTGATTCTGGTGTTCTAAGATTATTAATGCCATTATTATTCATGTTGAGAAATGCACGCATTATACCGCCGGTGACTAACACCTACTTAGATTCTTGATCATCGACGTATTTTTTTGTTGCTGCGTCTGATTCTTTGGCTGGGTTTCCAAGGTATGTTATTTTATTTTTATTCATGATAATATTACCTGTAACTTTCCCACCTGTTTTATCAAGTTTGTTATCATCAACATACTTCAACTGTAAATAACTTGCCGCTTGTGTTTGATTTAAGTTTGCTGGTGGATACCCGGTCTCTAAATTTATAATTTTTTTCCCTGACATATCTAAGTTACCGCTTAAAGTTCCACCATATTTATCTAGTTTATTATTGTCGACTAATTTAAGTTGTGCATAACTAACAGCTTGTGTATTAACGACATTTATTGGTGGATAATTTGTTTCTAAATCTAGTACTCGTTGATTTGACATAAACAGGTTCCCTGTCATTGTGTCGCCAATTTTTTCAGGTAACCCGATAAATCAACCTTACCGTCTGTTATTGTTGTACTTACAGCCGATGAATCTCCTATTAATGTTCCAAATTTTGTATAATAGCTCATTATTTATTTATCGTCTGACAATTTTTTTATATAACTTAAAATTGTATAACAATAATGGCAAAATCGTCGATATTAACTTTGATACAGAGCGGTTGGTGAAACATAAACATGAAAACGAACTTCCAGATTGTCATTATCTTACTGTTGGAAGAACTGGATCTGGTAAAACAAACTTGCTTATGAATTTACTTCTCGGAGATAATTTTAACTACGATCGCGTTTATATTTACACAATTAATCCGCAACAGGATAAGTACTAGCTACTTAACAATTATAATGACAAACTTCGTGATGATCTTGAGGCTGGTGAAGATTTTTTTATTATCAAACAACCAGAAGAACTTGTTCCAGTTAATCAACTTGATTCGTCCAAAGATACGATAGATGTTTTTGATGATATTCCGCTAAACAACGAGGAAATGAATAAAATAAGATCATATTTTTCATTATCACGTAATAAAAAATGTAATTATATTTATCTCTCTCAGGATTTTTATAATGTTGACAGATTTATTAGGCGAAATACTGGTTGTTTTATATTATTTCCAGGACTTGAATGTCGATGTTAGAAATATCGCGAACGAGCAATGTGGTGACGTAACGAAAGATAAATTAATTGAATTATATCATCAAGCAACGGCAAATAAATGACTTTTTTTGTTTGATAAATTAACAAATGATACGAGTAAAATGTTTCGATGCTGTATTGAAAAATATCTACAATAATTTTTATAGAAAATAGTATATAATTAATGGAAAGACAAGCAAAGTACAGAAAGCATATAGAAAATCTAAAAAAAACTTGTTAAATCTAAAGCTGAACTTTGGCAGATGATCCAACAAGCACGACGTGGTCAAGTGGCTGCAGCAGAAACAGCAGCAGCCGCTCTCAAACCAGTTACTGAAGCTATACTATCAGAAGAAGAATTTAAAAGAACACAAGAAGAAGGTTTACTAGGATCAATTAAAATATATCTAGAAGCAGCTGTTGGAAAAATTATTGAAAAATCTGAAGAAGAAAAAAGAAAATTAGTCGAGGCACTTGCAGCAAATATAGCTAATCCTGTTACAAGGCAAGCTGAAATAGATCGACTGATAAATAATCCACTGGAATTTCAACAAAGATTAGCAGAAGCAGCAGTAGTTAGACCAATTGAAAGAAGGTTAGAACAAGAAGAAGAACTTAGAAGAGAGGAAAATTACACAAGGAAAAAGAAAATTTGAATATGATTTAGAAAATATAGATACAGAAATTAGAGATGATGAATATAAAGATTTTAATGAAAAATATAAAGATTTTAAAAATGTGAGGGTATATAATGTTAACAAAGATAAATTTAAAACCGACGAAAAAATTGCAAAATTAAAAGAAATAAAAGAAAATAGTGATAAACATCTCAGCAAAGTGGTTTTAGAAAATGGAAATTACTATAACGACATTAAATTATATCGACATGGAATTATCGCTGATCTTTATATTAAGGCCATTAAAAATATAAGAAATAACTTATATAGTTTTCGTGGCTATGACAGTCATATCATTGTAGAAGCATTTGGTGATAAAAAAAATTAAAGCTAAACTAAGATTAAATAACACAATAAAATGTATTTCAAATAATTTTGAAAATGTCAGTGACGCTCGGTAAATTACGTTTCATTGACAGTCTGCAATTTATGGCAGCATGATTAGATGAGCTTGTAAAAGGTTGTAGCAATTTCGCTAACCTAAAAAGTTGCTTTGGTGAAAACTATATTGATCTAACAAAAGAAGGTATATTTCCGTACGAGTATCTCGATGATTGGAGCAGATTTAATGAAACTTCTCTTCCTGATAAGGATAAATTTTACTCGCAGCTCAAAAAGGAAAATATAACAGATGACAAGTACAAATATGCACAAAATATTTGGAATAAATTTAGTTGTAAAACATTTGGTGATTATCATGATTTATATTTGAAAACATGTATTACTACTAGCAGATGTTTTTGAAAGTTTTCGTCAAGTTAGTCATAAAAATTATGGATTAGACCCCTGTTGGTATTATTCCGCTCCTGGACTGTCATGCGACGCTCTACTAAAAACAAGAGAGAATTGGATCTCTTGACAGATGTTGATATGTTTAATTTTATTGAAAAAGGTATCAGAGGTGGAATTAACGTCATAAAAAAAATATGCAGTAGCTAATAATAAATATCTGAAATTATGATAAAAATCTCCTATAAAATTACATCTAAATTCTAATAATTTATATGGCTGTGCGATGTCAGAGCCAATGCCGTGTAGTGGATTTCATTGGATAATTCCAGCTCAATTTCTTAAAGAAACTGAAAAAGATTTACCTAGAAAAATTAATAATAATTTTTCTGATATGACATACTTTGTTGAAGTTGATCTAGGTTATCCTAGTTCGTTACATGATCTACATAACGATTATCCGTTTTGCGCAGAATCAAATGATGATCGATTATAGTTTATTATCACCTGAGCAACGACAACAGCAAAAAATTCGATTGTTAATAAGTTAGTTCCAAATTTGTTAAATAAAAGAAATTACGTTATGCATTACAAAAATTTAAAACAAGCAGTAGATGCTGGACTAATTCTGAGAAAAATACATCGCGTGCTAAACTTTAATCAGTCGAGGTGGATGGCAGATTACATTGACTTAAATACGAAACGTCGTGCAGTGGCTAAAACCGAATTTGAGAAAACCTTTTTCAAGTTAATGAATAACTCGGTGTTCGGTAAGACGATGGAAAATATTCGAAAGCGAGTTAATGTTGAAATTGTTAACGACATAAATTGCAGAAATAAATTAGTTACTGATGATGGTTTTGTTAATATAAAATATTTAATGAAAATCTTGTTGCAATACAACGACGAAAGACAAATTTAAAGTTAAATAAACCGATTTATGTTGGTGCAGCTGTACTTGATATATCAAAGTGGCTGATGTACGATTTTCACTATAATTTTACAAAAAAGCAATGGCCAGATTCGGAGTTGCTATTTACTGATACAGACTCGCTAGCTTATAACATAAAATGTGAAAATGTCTATCACGATATTTACGATAATAAAGATTTGTTCGATTTATCTGATTATCCAGCATGTAGTGGATTTCAAGATAATTCGAATAAGAAAATTATTGGAAAAATGAAAGATGAATTTATGTTTATGCCAGTTAGGGAATTTGTCGGACTAAAGAGTAAAATGTATGATGTCATATTAGATGACAATAAACTTACAAAAAAAGCAAAAGGTATTCCTCGAGGGTATGTGAAAAAGATGAATTTTGACGATTTTAAAGCAGCGCTATACAGTAGCGTCAGTTTTATCAAAACAAATGTTATCAGAACAAATCGTCACAAACTTGAAACGGATACAATCATAAAACGGGGACTAAGTAATTTTGATGATAAAAGGTATTGCAGGGACGGAATTAATACACTAGCACTTGGACATATGCAAGTAATTTTGTCTAAACATCAGAAATAATGTTCGAAAATTTAACATTAGTCGATAGAGTTAATAGCAAAATCAAAAAAATAATGGTTAATAACCAGTAATTATCATTTAAATTTAACGATGAAACTTCAGGGATTTGTTTTAGTAAATTTGACAGAATCAATCTCTCCCTTATCAGATCAGACGATAGCAAATATTTTAATTATCTCGAAAGTTTGCGAGATGAGTTTGCACTAAAATATGACAATTTTCATGATCCGATTAGCCAGCAACAGTATACAAAAATTAATATAGACTTAGACCGGTCGAAGGTTTTTGTAAAAGGTAGTAACTATCTTCTCAGTAAGATAGCAATGAAAGAACTATTTGAATGTCGTCGAAAAGTAACCGGTAGAATTAAATTTTATTTGTATAATCATGGCAGTACATTATACTTAGTAGCGAGTGTTGATGTTCTAGTGATAGGCGATGAAATTCTTTAAAAAAATTAGATATAACTGTCTTTCTTCCTTGTATTTTTGTTTATGAGATTTTTTTTTTCACGATAGAAGGCTATAAATGTTTGATCTATGGAAACAGATAAAAGTGTTTCAAATCCCCATTCATATACTACTTCCCATTCTGTGAAAATATATTTAAAAATATGTTTTCAAAATCGTGTACGAGTAAATGATAAAATGCTTTGGTTTTCTATGACATATGATGAAAAATAAATTGCAGTCTATTCGTTTGATATCCGATCATGTGAATAGTCTTTGATGAGCATAGATACTAAGAAAGCTTTGCCACTTGAATATTCCTTACACAACTAATATATTTGTCTCTTTGCCAGTGCAGTAGTCTTGCTAGATAGCTGTGAATAAAAATCAATACAGTGCGTTTTGTAAAGATAGCAATGCATAATATATTGCTATATACAGATTTGGCTTCCCTGGAGAGTAAATGCACAAAATGATTACAAAGGAATTCTGATGCCGTCATAGGCCTACACGGAATTTCCATAATAACTAATCATGTAATCATTCTGAAACTTTGTAAGGTTAAAGATAAGGAATTTCCAATGAATTTTCCCAAAATAACGCCGAAATCAGGTTAAAGATAGGTAATTTTCAATGAATTTTCCTAAAATAACTCCGAAATCAGGTTAAAGATAGGTAATTTTCAATGGATTTTCCTAAAATAACGCCTACTCCAGAACGTTATGGAATCAGGTTAAAGATAGGTAATTTGCAATGGATCTTCCCAGAATAACGATATAAAAGGCAGTTAGAATTTTCTTTGTGGCCATTTTCTGCTAGAGGATTTACACGTGAAAAGGTAAGTGAAACTATTTTTGTATCATATTTTTGACAAAATGTTAACATAGAAAGTTTTGGAGGGGTGGTGGGGTGGGTGTTTTGAGACAGCATCATCATATATTCAAACTTTGAGGGAGGTGGGTGTTTTGAGACAGTATCCTCTTTTTGGGTTTTAAAATTTCATTATTTTCTGAGATAAAAATTTGGAGAAGGGTGGTTTTTTGAGGGAAAGTGGGTCTCTGAGGTGATGAAAAAATGTCAGAATATATTTATTTTAGAGGTGGGTAAGGGTTTCTGACCTAAAACCCTCTTTGATTTTAAAACCTCAAATACCTATACTACTGGTAAGAGAATCTTGGAAGCAAATCGCTATGGGCTACATACTGAAATACTGAGTGCTACATGGATATTACATAACTGGCTGCTGATAGCAGATAACTGGTTGAAGGATGGTTGAAGAGTAGTGGATAACTGGGCTCCTGGGTGTTGACATTAGGTAACAAGGAACTGATATGTGAAGATTACGAAGATGGTAGTTTTGTTTTCAATGAAGATTGACGGAGAGGGATGGGAATATTATAAAATCAAATACAGAATGTTACTTTATAAGGCACCGGTGGGTAAGAAAGAGTTATAAAGAAATTAGTTTTATTCTGAAGTAATAAATAAGTCATTTCATTTAGAGTAGAGAAAAAAAATCTGTCTGTCTGTCTGTCTGTCTGTCTCTCTCTCTCTCTCTCTCTCTCTCTCTCTCTCTCTCTCTCTCTCTCTCTCTCTCTCTCTCTCTCTCTCTCTGACACATACCACTGTTAAGATGCACAACTTCAATGTAGTTTCATTTCCCTAAATTTAACAAACAAAGCAAAATATGACATTTCATTTTGATGGTAGACAAACTCACATTTCATGCCGAACAACATCTAACATGTTACACTGTTGCAAACAGACAGACCCATCACATGTGATAAAACCATTTCCCTTCCAGAGCAGACCGTCATTTCATGCTACACTGTTACAAAACATACCATTCTTTATGGCGTCCTTCTGTTAATTTCCCGTAGACACCCGTAATCTTTTCATCCTATTTTGACCCTATTTAACACTGGGTCCTCTTACGCCCTTGCGTGGCATCCTCTACTACTCATATACTGTTTTAAAAAGAAACGTAATGCTTTCTCTTTTGAAGAGTAGATCATAATTGGTGCTTGCTGTAATCATATTGATATGCATTCTGTTTGAATCAATTGATATAAGCAGTAATATAAGTCTATTATAATATTATTCTGAGACCAAATCAAATGTGTTATAATTTTGTCCTTGCCATGTCACGGCATAATGACCTGATTTTATCAAGAGGTAATTATATAGTCCTAATAACTCTAGGTACAATACATCATAGTATCATATTACTGCTCGAATATGCTTTACAACAATAAACGCTAATTATATTATTATTATTATTATTATTGATATCACGTTTGCTAAGACCCAGCTAAAAAGTCATGTATAAGCTATCATCTACTATCTTGGGAATATTACCCCAGCCATGTGTTTGATGTCAAAAGTTTGTCGCGGGCTAGTGTTAATCTCTTACGAAATGTTATTTGACCGGCCGGAAACCTGGAATCTTGAATCGGCACAGGCGATAGAGATAGATCGCACCACTTCACCCCTATGTGTTACAGCTTAGTTTAGGATCAAAGGGAAACAGCAAGGTGAGTGGGGCGTGTTCTCATCCGTCCCCACTTTGACAGACAGCGAGATGGACATTGTCCGCTAAGTTTAATTGGATCGGTTCACAGCGATATCCAATTGGAATTGAGATAAAGGGTGTGATTACAATGCAGTCAAATTATAATTTTCATAACTTGTAAGCGAAGATTTAGTTTCGCCTGGGAAGATTGTTGAGCAATAGGGTTACTCCGAGAGAAGCCACCGGTAATTTGGCGGAAAAACTTAGAGGTAGATTCTAAGGAAATAAAGCTTTGAAAAGGAAGCTTTTTAGGGGACAGAACTTCCGGTTCAATTGAGATTCGAGTCTCCAAGAGGTGGAGACGGAATTGAGACTAGCCGAACAGTCGAAGTCGACAAAAGTCTAGTCGGTGGAGAGAAGGTGGAAAGAAGGTGGGGGAGGAGAAAAAAGAGTCTGGAGGAAAAAGTGGAGGAGGAGAAGGAGTATAGAAAAGTCAAGGAGGAGAAACAGTATAGAGAAGTCAAGGAGGAGGAGAAGTATAGAGAAGTCGAGGAGGAAGAGAAGCAATTTGGAGAAAGTCGGGGTGGAAGAGAAGGAATTGGGAGAAATAGGAGAGAGGAAGACCACAGATGAGTAGAATACAAGGACAGGTGGGAATGGATCTTACACTGCTAATCAAATGATGCAATATGCTATTAAAGGATCGAGCGGAAGGAATGTAATTGGAAATTTGAGTCATGTGACTATTGAATTGTTATTAAATTGTTATTCATTGAATTTGAACATTTTTGTATATTTAACCATATAACCGTCGGCATTGCTGACTGTGGGCTCGGAGCTTTGCATCTGTCTTTCACTAATTTAACTTCCAACCAAAATTGAACCTGGGTAGGACTTCTACAATAGTTTAAAAAAAATATTGGGAGCACCCTACCCCACCACAACAAAACCACCACAATAGATATGCTTCATAAATTACAGTCTAATTTTTAATTTCATTTCAATCTGAACTCAAATTTAAACTTTTTAAATTATATGAAGCTAACTTAAAGAAGAATTTTTAATTTATTTATATAATCATAAATAAAATCCTTCAAAATGTGACGTCAATTATGAAGGTAATCGAATAGCCAAGTAGTTATTAATACATGCTACAATTTTAAATAAGGATTGTATGCAATAAATGTTTCATTCAATTTGTTTGTGAAATAATTGCGTGTGTAGCAGACATATCCAGCAGTATCTTGTAATTTATAATCTACTAACAGTTTTCGGTGTATGTATACAGTGATATTTAATTAATCAGAGTATAGAAAACAATGGGCTAATCATTTCAAACAGTCCATGTTGATTTGCATTGCAACATAATAGCCCAGACGCATACAGTTATGAAGTACTGGGAGTCGGGCATCAAAACAAATTTTTAAAGATTTTAGAAGATTTATTTTGGCATATGAAATTGATATTTGAAACATAAGACCAACGCTGACACATTAGCTTTTCACGTGATGTCATTGGTCATAATATGTATCTGTACATTTTATGCAATTATGCCAGTTATCAGTTGCAAGTATATTTTAATGGAAATTAGATCGGACATGTATGATTCCTTCAATGAAATATTTAATTAATACGTGTTTTCGAATACTGTCAAGTAGAATAAGATAACTTGAAATGAGGAAACGAAAAAGAATTTAAAATAAAAATAAAAATAAATACTAAATCTCCACACTGTACAAATGTTTTGCTTTTCCTGAAACACAAACAGGATTTCTGCATGATCGGAATTTAATCCCCGTCGAAACGAAATGCAGTAAGTTTGGTTCTGCTTGGTTTTGTTGCATCCATGGCAGTGCATATGGCACTTAAATGAATAGAAGGACGGTAATCACATACGAATAAAAGAAACAAAGTAGAAAAAAATCATTAAAATGTTTTGTTTTGCACAGTAGTTCCCGGGTTGTTGTAAGAAACTTTCCATGAGATAATGCATTACCGTTTGTGACCTGTATGTGGCTTTCATCAATGCATGATGCTTTATGCCTTTAGATACCATGTGTTTAGAAGTTGGAACTTATTGTTTTAAGTATAGTATAATAGTACAACGCATACCAATACCCATATCTATGCGTACATATTCGACTTCGATTTGAATTGTACGAAAACTGGCTAACTTGGTATTTGCTACATAGTTTCCAGTTTATCAAATTGGTATTAACCGAACACGACGATCGATAAAATGTACGTGCTTAGCGCCATTTTATAGACTATACGATTCGATAACTGTTCTGGGCGTGAATATCGCTACAGACCATGTACTGTTCTTTTTAAAATTGTTGCTTGAAAAATTCAGTACCTTTGCCTGTTCGCTTAACCACATACAATCACGGTTACAAAGATTAGTTTCGTGTCATTGATTTGTCCTAAATTCTATTTGGGTAGTCTCTTCTACATCCAATACAGGTTCGGAGTTGTGAAGGGCTTTGAAAATCGCCCTGAAACAATGTGGTCGGCACCATCTGCTATAGAAAACAACGGCACTGAATTTCTCAAGTTAACATTTGAACAAGGATGAGGCATTCATACCTACAACACTGAAAATTCTAAAACCAAAGGCGATCTCAATGAAAATTTTCGAAAAACATTGAGAGAAAAGTTTTACGTCAACATAATGTCAAATACATCAATGTGATACCACATCTAGATAAAACCTACAGTCTATCGTACCACCTATAAACGAAGTGGCGGAATTTCATCAATGGTTTGGAACTTCTACAGCATCCAAAGAGTACTAAACATGAGTTTAGGTCCATATCGGAAAAAAATAAACGCAGTTTTGTGACAAATGATATTTACCTAACCGAACGTGAGAATTGTTTGTGCTTCCTAAAAGGGTTTTGGACTTCTCTCGCCTGTCTATAAATTGAAAGATATGAAAGGAAAGTATTTAATATAAACTTTTACCTGCCAAATTATAACAAATGACTAGACAAAACGACGGCGTGTACGATTTAAAACTCATTTACGATCAAGAGGTAACGTGGGGAAGCGTTATATCCAAAAGACAAAGTTCGTTGAAAAGTATACAGAATCGAAAGCATATGAAAAATAAAATTTATGATCTTGTCTTTACACACTATGTCATCGTCTTCCATTTCATCTCTGCAGCAACCCCGGCAACAAAAACAACTACTAAAGAGAACGTGGTTCGAGAAAGCAATCTTTCACATCGTTGCGATTTATTGTGTCATCGAAGCATTTACCTTGCAACAATGCTATACAAAATTGTGAATTATATTACTCAGCAGTTGTATTATTTACATAAAGCAATCTTCTATAAGCTCGTAAGGAAAGGTTTATGTATTCAACCTTTTAAGTTAAGATGTTATAAAGGTAAAATTTCACAAATGTTGAAACCCAAATCTTGCGTGTCGTGTAATATTAGTTTCTTGTGAATAGATTTACTGTGGATTCTTTTACAGAACCTACATACACGGATGGATATGTATTTGATTTGCGTTAGACTGCTACTTGCAAACTATCCAATGCCATTGGTGTATGAGGCAAGTTTGTACATTAAATGCGTCACAAGTTGACAATTTTCGCTTCCACACTAGAAGTAACGCGTTCACTGACCTGCTACCCAATGTCAGTTTGGTTCTCCTTGCTGTTGTCACTTTGAATTAATACGCTAAATATAATGTTATAAATATTATCGTCCGATAAATCAGACCCCTCACCTCATAAGTGTTGTTACTTATAGACAGATGTCAGTTATTTATTAAAATTTGCAATGTTGCTGTATGCCAATCTTTCCGGAACGAACCTGAGTTCAGCTTACAGTTATCGGTATTTGGTAACAGCCTTTACTTCAAAATTGCTACAGGACGGAAGGTTGTATTGTTCCACGTGGATTTACAAGTCACCAAACATTGGATTTGATCCGGAAATAGTATGTACATATCGCTAAAAGAACCCTTCAGCCGGTGCTATATCAACAGCCTCGATAAATACCGGTAAGTGTATTAAATATACACCGCTGTGTGCTGGCTAGAGTAGTAGCAGAATTTTGCAAGTGTTAATGAATAGGCGATATCAGCCCCTAAACTGCCAGACTTTATTATTATAAATGTGTAGCTGATTTATTGGCCTATGTATGTTAATGCGATGTTTGCGAAGAGAGGCGAGAGCTAGTTTGCCACATTGTCAAACTATGTCAGAATTTTGCCTTAAGCTAGTGTTTTTTTGTGCTGTAAGGTTAAGCTAGTGTTTTTTTGTGCTGTGAGGTTATGCCATGTTCTGCTTGAACTTGATAACAGCAAAACATAGGTGTTGCTTTTGCGCATCAAGACAGTTTTTCTTAACGGTTTCTTTGAATATAGAAGATAGAGTTTGTTTTAATCATGAATCGAGTTGATTTTTACGCGGATAGACTGTCATACTTTGACTTTTTCTCGCTAGACTGTCCGTCAGTAGTGCTGCAATTGTACATTTTGTTTTACAGATTTACAGTTTGTATATACTGTTCTGCGACTGACCTTCGGCCGTAACCAGCTATTTAGGTAGATGAAGAGTTACACATGACGGGATCGAAAGTGAGGCAACCGATTTTGCATTAGATTCACAAAGAGATTAGAAGAATGCACTATATTTGTCATGGCAAACTACAAAGAAGGCAACAACGAGAAATGATGATTAGTTCATCATTGAATAAAAATGTCATATATTCAGCCATGATGTCTCTAGACTGGTGAGCAATTCCATCTCTTTCTATAACTTCAATAAATCTGGTCCAAATTGATATATCTTAATTCTGAGGAAAGGATATGTTTTCTTTATTTTTCATCATCTTCTTTCGTAGAATGAGGTAGTTTCAAGGAATGAGAAATCTCTTTCACCTTGCCCAAGATTTGCTCTCTCATTACTGTCATCGCTTTGAGAACTGATTCGTACAACTAACATCATTTACCAATGATAACTTGTGTTACGACTCTATAGTATTAAATTAACTTACAGAAAAGAGAAAAACCAACATGTTTTGTAAAATTCAAAATATAATTTATTTCAATAATTACAAAGTGAACAATTTAAAAAAATTCAGTAAGGTGAATAGGACCTTAAAAAGATTTAACGTTTTATCACAAGTCCAAAAGTATAGAGCATTCTAAATGAGTCACTATTCCGAATGAAGTTCAATCCCTTGTGCTAATGTTCCAATAGCCGTGATGTATCACAATCATATATTCTAATATGTTTTTAAAAGAATTCACAGTAATTCCGAGAAAAAAAAACTACTAATTCCTAAAGTCTGAGCACTTTATAATTCCAATGAGTAACTGAAATAAATAAATTAAATTCCCCATCTGAATTGAAAATAACTATTTGACTCCTATAAGACTGATGCTTATGCCAGGAATCACTCATTCTCAAGTGAACATCCCTTATATGAAAAACAAAGACGCAGTTTCATAATCAGAACGAGGTAAGAATAACCATTTATAGTACATTCTAACTGTAAACAAGGGCAGGTCCTAAGCAGCTAACCAGTCAGAAATTAGGTCACCTTCTGTTCCTAGAGGGGAATATCCCATGACCTGAACGTATTCCATCAAATTGTGAGAACGATTTCTTCTTACAGCTTCCCAGGTCAAAAGGCCACAAAAATGTTTTCGAAAGGAAATGACTTCATCGTAAAGTACAAACCCACTATCCTGGAGATATGTAATGTACAAACTGTATAAAATGATCTATTTTATATGTTGTCTACTAAATGACCCTTACACTCTATATTCATGAAAATTAACACACAATATATAGGCATGTACAGAGGCATCAAGAAGGCCTTAGGCCCTACAGTGAAAGGAGTCGCCCCCCCCCCCCCGAAATCTCTGACAGGAGAGAGGCTCACAGACCGTGAGCAACAGATGGCCAGATGGGTGGATCACTATTCAGAGCTGTACTCCCGAAAAACGTCAGTCACCGATGCGGCCCTTAGCAGCATACAGGAACTGCCCACCATGGAGGAGCTCGACAAAGTGCCCACCTTAGAGGAGCTGAGAAAAGCCATCGACTCCCTCCCAAATGACAAAGCACCAGGTATCGACAGCATCCCGCCTGAAACCATCAAACGTGGGAAACCAACGTTGCTTTAGGCGCTGCATGAGCTACTCTGCCTCTGCTGGGAGGAAGGAGCAGTCCTCCAAGACCATTGTGACCCTCTACAAAAACAAGGGCGACCGTAGTGATTATAACAATTACAGAGGGATCTCGCTCCTGAGCATCATTTGCAAAGTGTACGTCCGCATCCTCCTCAACAGGCTGCAGCTGCTGCCGGACCGTGTGTACCCGGAATCCCAGTGCGGCTTCAGAGCAGGCAGATCGACAACAGACATGATCTTCTCCCTCTGACAACTCCAAAAAATGTGCAGAGAGCAAGGTCATCCACTTTACATGATGTTCATCGACCTCACCAAGGCCTTCGACCTCGGTCAGCAGGAAGGACCTATTTAAACTTCGCACGAAGATCGGCCTCCCCCCCACCCCCACCCCCAAAGAACAACAAAACACTCCGCAGCATGATAATCTCCTTCCATGCCGATATGAAGGGAACAGACCTGTATGATGGACCCTCTTCAGACTCCTTCCCCATCAACAGCGGCATGAATCAGGGCTGCGTGCTGGCGCCGACCCTTTTCGGGATCTCTTCCTGCTCCTGTCCTACACCTTCGACTCGTCCACTGATGGCGTATATCTGCACACCACGTCCGACGGGAGACTGTTCAACCTGGCACGACTGCGCTCGAAGTCCAAAGTGAGGTCGGTGCTCATCAGGGAGATGCTCTTTGCTGACGACGCTGCTCTTGTGACCCACACCGAGGATGCGGTCCAGAGACTGGGAGACCGTTTCGCTGATGCCTGCAAGCAGTTCGGGCTCACCATCAGCCTGAATAAAACAAAAGTCAGCGCGCAAGATGCTACCACTGCCCCCTCCATCAAAATCGACGGTGTCACCCTGGAAGCAGTCAACAACTTTGCTTACCTGGGGTCAATCATCAGCAACACTCTCTCGCTCGATGTTGTGCATGACAGAAGGCTTAGAAAGGCAAACACCATCATGGCCCGACTAACGAAGAGGGTGTGGGAAAACAACGCGCTGACAGAGAACACCAAGATCCAAGTCTACCAGGCCTGCGTTCGCAGCACCCTCCTATATGGAAGTGAGACCTGGAGCACCTATATGAGGCAAGAGCGCCGGTTCAACTCCTTCCATATAATGTGCCTAAAACGCACCATAAAAATCAGCTGGCAAGACCGCGTTCCACACAGCAAGATCATGCAGCATGCAAGTATCCCCAGCATGTAATTCCTGCTGAGTAAACGCCGTCTTCGATGGCTGGGACACGTCCGACTCATGGGGGATGGGAGGCTGCCAAAGGACATCCTATATGGACAACTGGCCACTGGCACCAGAAGCGCCGGCCGCCCCTCACTCCGTTTCAAGGATGTGTGCAAGAGGGACTTAAAGGCATGCGACATTTCATCTGACAGTATATTTATGTCTATTATTTATTTAACATAACACCCTGCAGAAACGTACAAAGAATGAAATATATGGCATGGACAAACACCAAAACAAATCATCTCCTATTCATCTATCTGTATACTAGATGGACACTGTGAAAGGGTCCTAGAATAAGGGAAAGAATGCAAATATAGAGCGTTTGATTAATCTGTTACTGCATTTACTCATGCAACACAAGCAAGACTTTGTCACCAATATTCACGAAGGATAGGAATTTGTCATTACAAAACAATGACTCAGAAATGCGACATTATCTAAGTTACATGATGTACGTGTTTTCTTGTATCTAGATGACTTTAAAGACTGACGTATGCGTTCAGTAAATTACACGTTTGTTTTCATGAAAATTAAGTTTTAAAACTTGGAAGAAAACAGTTGCATTGTTCCCTGTAGCTACAGTGTAGGAAATAGTGATTATTGGATATTATAAAAATTAAAGATAGTCCTTTGAATAATTACTCGACCAATTTAAAAATTATGTTGGATCCTACAGGAGAACCATATTTTCACAAAATCGACATTGTTTTGGGTACTTTAAAAATTTCATCTGACGCGTGATTTCTGTGAGCTAAATAATACATTGTTATAAGTGTTGCCTACAAAAATACCGAAAGAAACAAGAGCGGAACTAGGATTGTTTCAAAACATTTTCAGCTTCTACTATATTGATTCCCTTTTTGGATCAACATCTGAGTAAACAATATATTCATAGACTGGTATAGACAAGCCTTGCCTTATCTGCCAACATATGTCTGAGAGCACGCCATATAAAACAAACTTGTCGACAGAGTCAGCTTCATGATTAATCTGAAGTTAGGATGTTGAAACAAAAATGAAGCTCCAATCATGCAAAATCGGGTCCACTCAATATGTTTTAGGAACTATTGATATTTTGTGACAAAGAATGAAACACACAAGGTCTCATTTGCAATTTATTAACGCCAAACGTGCAAACTACTACAATTCAACTGGACATTCAATGGAATTTATCGAGATGCCACCGGGTCTTAAAAGTGAACTAACCGATGCAGAACTAGATAAAATACACTAAATATACGTTTTCGCGACACATTGTTTCCGTTATAAAGCGTCGGACCGGACGTATGTAAACCATGTTCAAGGCAAGATATATTCGTAATTACAACCGATCTTCAATTATTGCTCGTCTGTTTTTAATGTTTCTTCTTTGGGGACAAAGAGCATGATTAAACTGAAATGCTGGGAAATGCTGAGAAATGCTGGGAAATGATGGGAGTTTCTGACAATTAAGTAATTGTTTTACAACTATTCAGTTACTTACTGGTATTATTTGCATGAGGTTTTTCAACTCTCGTTTTCTCGGAATACACTGTTCTTTGCTAATTTGTACAAAATTATTTTGTAAACCTTTTGATGATGTTGTATGTTTTCTTTCTGTGTCAAATGTTGATCCAGTTAAATGTGGATTCTGTCACGGTTATTATTTGTATTCATTGATATAGTCCCCATATGTTACTTCATTGCTAATTTTTAGTGTAGTGCTGTGGTGTGATGCACTTTAGTCTGTAATAGTTGCATATAAATGGTAGACAATGACAAAATAAACATCTGAGGAATGCATATGATGATGTTCTAAGGGTATATGCAGAGTGAGGAGTATTAGAATTGTTCGATAAATTATAAAAATTTCATATATTCATCAAATGAGCGGTCAAGCGGTTTATTAGAATCCAAATATGTTTGTCTTAGCATCGAACAAAATCGCAGCTTGTCCCTTAATTTACTTAAGCAACAACATGGAAACTATATAGTGCATAGAAATAATAATGGCGTAATGATTTTAGAGTCTGCATCTTATTTCTAAACTTCTCATGTTTTGTTTTTTTTTTTAAAAGAAAACTAGTAAGTTCAATTCTCACTGCGTTTCTCTCCGACTAGCCTTAAATTTGAAGCAAACGGTTTGGTGAGGCAATTAAATTGCGACATAAACACGATTTTACCTATCAAAGTACCTGGTAGTTAGGAATAATCGGCTGAGACTTGACCATGAGTACCAAGGCAAGAACGATAATAGATTTTAATAATTACAATATTTAAGTGTTGCCTGACCACTCCGGTATATTCTCATTTTAAGGCCTGATTACTGAATGGAATACATAGTCACTGACATATTGTACGAGTTGAAGATTTCCCTTTGGAGTTCCCAGTCGAGGATACTGAGCCAATACTATCCATTCAGATTTGGCTCGTGTGCACCGACAGACCTTGTTAATGAGATATTTAATTTGTTTATTAACAAGTATATGTAAAAACAACCAGCATAATTCCAAATCTCGATCACCAGATCGGAAGTTCTAAGCACAGTATAGACACAATGTGGTGGAATAACGGCTAACTAGAAAACATATATACACATATATGTCGTAACATTATGGGCCAGAAAATAAAGATTTTCAGGTACATTACGTAACGGAATATCTGCGTTGTGCAGTACACACAGGGGAACGTTTTATCATGGACGGTGCACATACGGTTTGCCAGATCAGCTGCTCCAGCATGACATGGAAACAAAACAGCAAGAACCACAACCTTCATCTTGAATATCAATGACAAGTTTTACGTTGAATAGAACATTACTTTTACATATTAGTTTGATTATATTAAGCTCTGTCCCCAACCCCAACCCCCACCACCACCACCACCTCACCTTAATGGAGGTCGCGAGAGCTAGAATTTGCTATTGCAGATCACACTCTCCTGACAAAACCTTATGACCATTTGAGACAAACAACCAGAATTGTTTTAAATATTCATCACCATCATGGAAAACGTACAATCGTAAAGTATTGCTGAATACAAGCGGAGTAGTTTATGGCCACGCTATAACCACTATTATGTAGATATCATTTGAACAAGACAAGTGAGTCAGAAAGTCTCTCACAGTAAAAGAATACCCACCGTTTATCGTCATAAATACTGACTAGAAGGTTTAAGCTGAACAAGTATTCAAACAGACTATAATATATCAAACGTTCTCTCCACTTCTGTTCCATTCAAGATGAGTCAAAATACAAAATATATCTTTCATCGAGGTCTTATGGGAGGGAATGTGATACGTGCAAATCAGATTCCATCAACACTGTAGAAGCCTCTCAGTGACTGTCCTTTTTTATAGAGAACGAGATTGAAAGAGGGACAGATAGAGAGCATAATGCCATTAAATTGGGCCAATGTGGATCTGTGAGAAAGCTTGCCAGTAGCTTCTCGTGGGTCGGTGGTTCTTTTCGGGGTTTTCCCGGGTTCTTCCTCCACCATTAATACTGGCCGCCATGTATAGTCTATCGTGTGCTGAAAAATGGCGTTAAGCCCTACAACAACAACAGCAACAACAACAACAAATAAAATGACGTTTTGAAATTTTGGTTATCATCATAAAATTATAAATTTGTAAAATTGTCGCCATTGAGCTACTCCTCATTAAATCTCATCCATTTGGCTCTTAAGTACCGGTTACTTTGATAGCTAAAATTTAGTTAATGTCGCAATTAAACTTGCATCACCAACCCGGTGTGCAAACAATTTGAGGGACAGAGAAAGGAATCAACTGGAAGTGTGTTTTCAGTTTTTCTTGTAAAACTTGAGAATTTTAGAAGCAAGGAAGATGCTAACTCTAACAATATTATACCATTACTATTTATGTTTACCAAAGTTTAGGAGTTCTCACTTAAGTACACTAACACGAAGGCTGAGATGTTAGGAGTGCCTGGACAAAAAACGTTTGTATTCAAATAATCATAAGCTTATGAAGAGTATTAGAAATTATGCACTGTACATATTCCTTTAGAATACCGAGATATTTATCCATCAGGTGTTTACTTTGTTATTGTAAACCACTATACACTACCTCTACAGGTTAAATTGCCTGACACTACAATGCAACACTACAATCTGGAAATGAAATTACATACAAGGAAGATATTTCAATGTGTACAAACCCTATCGAATTTAGCATTCATTTTACATTGAATCGAAATGTCAGATAAAAATTTAAATATAGAACATGCAATCTAGATTTGACTAAGAAGATGCTTTTGACATTTTAGTGTAACATGGGCTACTATTTTGTTCTTTTTAGATACTACATAATTGATAATATCTAATCTTTTCACTTTGAATCGACAAGGAGTGAAAAAAGGATCATGCTTTTCTAAATTTGTTTCTTGCTATCAACAAATGCGGTGACAGAATTACTTCATCATCATCATCATCATCATCATACACTATATAGCTATCGATGACCTTTTGAAGGAGTATGGTATATTTGGACCGCTCCGGTGGCCTAGTAGTTAGAGCGTCCGCCTCGGATGCGGGAGGTCGTGGGTTCGATCCCCGGTCGAGTCATACCAAAGACTTACAAACAATGGTACTAACAGCTGCCTCGCTTGGCGCTCAGCATTAAGAGGTTAGTGTTAGGACTGGTCGGCCTGGTGTCAGGATAATGTGACTGGGTGGGACATCATGCTACATGTCTGCGGCATGATGCCCCAGTTCTAGACATCACTATAAACTGCCACACTGCAGACATCGTAGCGATATGACTGAAAAATTGTTAAAGCTACGTTAAAAATCATAATCACATCACATCACATATGGTATATTCACCATGAAGTACATAATTGCTATAAATAGATATTGCCACGGGTTGCCACTCCTTTGATACGCGCGATTTAAAAAGAACACATATACGACTATTCACGGCCATGTGGGTCACAGGTTTGTGTGCATCTATTTTCCTCTTATTTACAATGCTACCATTCGACAATGACCTATTAAGGAGACGAGTTGCCTCATTGGTAGTCGTGACAGATAAGGGCAAGTCGGCTGCCTTGTTGTGTTGTCTTCAAATACTCCATGGCACTAAATAACCTAGCGGCGTTTCTATGCCCTTAGACATCACGATTTATTCCTGATTATTGTGAGTGAGAGTTGGAATTAGCATGATACCACTGATAAGTGACAAGTCAGATATGCATTTTAAATAAATATTGAAAGACAAATGTGAAGTTTAGCATGAAACGTCAAGGTCAAGGTCGAATAGATTTAGAGTCCACCTAGATGTTTACAACTTCTACATGTAGGCCAATTAAAAAAAATAAGAAAATATAAATGGAAAAGGGGCGAAACAGTTGGATTTGGTGAAATAACCTCGAAATACCAGGTAACTATCATAGTGGTTACGTTTTATACGTGGATTTAGATATCTCATCATATAAATTATTTCCGGATTAAAATGTTTGATCTCACTGTCAAATTAATTTTATTAATGATTCCATGGGACCAAAACCAGCTGCATCACAAAACTGTTTTGTACATTCAAACACAAGGGAAAATATAGGAATTCGCAACATAAACTTAAAACTGGGCATGCACCTTTATAACACTGAAAAGTTTATACACAGTTGTCTAGTGTGAATAACAACTGTGTTATAACACTGAAAAGTTTATACACAGTTGTCTAGTGTGAATAACAACTGTTATAACACTGAAAAGTTTATACACAGTTGTCTAGTGTGAATAACAACTGTGGATAGAACCCCAAATTTAACCGTACCGAAAGTTGATACAGAAAAAAATGATTTAGAAAATAACTTTGTGCAAATTATGGAAAACAGTGAAGTCTGGGAGAAAGGACACGTGGAATATCGCAGGAAAATGATAACAGTACGTATGTGGGTTGATGTAAATCAAATACTTACATGTCAGAAAGTTGTATTATTTATAAGGAATTAGTTACTGGTAACTTATCTGCAATTGAGCTTGAGAAGGAAAGCGAATCAAATGAAACTAACCAACAGTTAGACAGTTAGAGTCATCAAAGTGGATATATTTGTTATTTTTATTTATCTTGTACTGTGTGCTGGCTTTTGTCAATGATTACATGTTATGGAAATCGATATTGTCTCATTGACCTTGGTCCGTAATGGACCTGACTACTCACATCCAGTTGTCCTGTTATCTTGTAAACATCATGTTACATAGCTAATATTTGTGTATGATTTGTAGGTTATATATTAAGATCGTTATTACTGGAGGCAAACATGTTTGTGGCCTTTTGAACAAGAAGAATTCAGAAACAAATTTTGTTTACAGGTTGATGGAAAATTCAACTAAGATGACAGTATTTTCGGAAAATGGTAATTGCTACGTACGTCAGGTGGAGAGGTATATAAAGTTGTTTACTTCGGAATTATGCATTCCTCTCTTAACATCAGTCTTTAGAGGAGTCAACTTTGT
>JAECUM010019440.1:0-55168 GCA_016617855.1 Megalonaias nervosa | reverse complement strand
CCCATTGGTCGCTTCTTACACAGGTCCCGCCCATTGGTCGCTTCTTACACAGGTCCCGCTCATTAGTCGCTTCTTAGACAGGTACCACCTATATTCGCTTCTTAGACAGCTCCCGCCCATTAGTCCCTTCTTACATCATGCAGGAGAACGCATCAGGTCTATTTCACATCTTTGAGCCCGTTTTTTGTAAAATCATTGAAATAAATTATATCATTCTCTGCAGACATTTACTGCTTAGTCATATCGCTGGAATGCTATACCCTAAGTTTGTTGTCTAGTTATTAACCCATATCGAATCTAGCGAAAGTTAAAATTAAATGCACTTCGTATATATCTCATAAACTGTGGCACAACTGCCAAAACCATGAAAACTACCAGACTGTATTTCGAACGACATATATGATTAAATTTTGTCGGTTAACATTTCAGACTTTTGCTGCTTACATTTGGAGGTAGAGAACGACAATATTGACCAGATGGTAATATGTCGTTCAAGTATGTTTAATTTACTGATAATATGCATAATTTCTTAGGTATCGCTTTTTTTTCTGACGAATGACTGTATATATCAATCAAAATGCAATAAACCTTTTTGTGAGGGTAGATACTAAGTGAACAAATCAAAATCACAGAGATGTGTTTTTTTAAAGAAATGTTTTTGTACATAACAAAAACAATCGAAAGCACATAGAATTTGGAGTGATTTACAAAAAACTTGACAGAGAATCGATTTACACAGGCTTTAAAATACACATGCAATAAACTAATGCTCGTAGATTTAGTTTTATTAGAAAGAGCTAATGTTACGGAGACGAAGTAAATAGGATCCATAATCTATGGTTGTTTGCTATTACACCATTGAGAAATAGTCTGGTTTTACGGGCTTCTTATTTTCTTTCATATATTGTATTCTCTACTCCATGCTGACCGCTCCGGAGGCCTAGTGGTTAGAGCGTCCGCCTCGGATGCTGGTGGTCGTGGGTTCGATCCCCGGCCGAGTCATACCAAAGACTTATAAAAATGGTACTAACTTGCTTGGCGCTCAGCATTAAGAGGTTAGTGTTAGGACTGGTCAGCCTGGTGTAAGTATAATGTGACTTGGTGGGACATCATGCTACATGTCTGTGGCATGATGCCCCAGTGCTAGACATCACTATAAACGGCCACACTGCAGACATCGTAGTGATATGACTGAAAAATTATTAAAGCTACGTTAAAAATCCAAATCACACACACACACACACACACACACACACACACACACACACACACACACTACTCCACGCTGTTGCCTATATATTTGATTTATCGTTCTCGCTCTCTGTTTGTCTAGCTATATATCTATCTATCAATCTGATTGCCTAGCTACGTATCTACCTAATAATCTGATTGCCTAGCTACCTATCTACTTACCAACCTAATTGCTTAGTTACATATCTACCTACCAATCTGACTGCCTAGGTATATATCTATATATCACTCCGTTTGCTTTGCTATATACCTATCTACCAATCTCTTAAAATTTTGATCTTTGACTAATCGCAAATCTTTAAGTTGATGTTCCAGGGTCCTTTCGACTTCCGAGTATTCTGTGTTTAAGAAGCCAAGCAAGCTTTACAAATTGTGTCAGGGACAGTTATCCCTGAATGTGATATGTTACGAATATCAATTTTGAATTTCAGAAATACGAAAGCTCTAGTCTGATTGGTGAATCAAAAGCTCAACAGAACATAACCTTATATTGGTGCCAACAGAGTGACCTGCCCTGTAATCCAAAATATACAAGGGTCGAGGTAGTACTTGTTGCTATAACTACGAGATCCATTAGTGTAGCTATAATGAAGAAACACTTAATCTTTTAGGCTGTCGATCTTGACTTAGATTACTTCGTCGGCTTAGAATGAAGGAAAGTAGCTATTATTGCTAAACACTTTTCATGGGAATACTCTGATAATAATACCGGAACGCGACAAAGCGAAATGGAACTGTTAGGATTGAATTTTTAGGAATTTTTATTCCATGTAATTTTTAATCTTATAATTCAAATGTGTATTATATTTTTTTTTCTTTTTGAGTTCTAAGTTTGCGAATTCTGTAAAAAGAAATATTGTACAAGTCTAGACAGGAAGAGTTCTCCTTTATCAGCAAGTTCAGCTTGTCTGGCGTTTATAAGTCCATCATGAAAAAGTGTTAATACAGCCAATTTATCTGTGATGACGTGTGTATATCTAGATAACAGGTATTGGAAAGGTTGTGAATAATGAAATTAAACGGAAGCTAAAATTTCCCAGGCAGGCTACCACATTTGGAAAACAAAGATATTATATTACGGTTCGCAAATTTTCGTAAAACTCCGAAAATGCATCTTGTGGTTTATCTTAACGATGAATCATATAAATTTCCGTTGAACTTCATTATGATAGTTCGCATTTTCTTTACAGGTAAGACCAAAACAACGTTCTAAATTTTAAATATTCTCTTTAGGATAACAATTAAAAGATTTAAATGTTTGTAGACAATTGGATTCAAATCTCTTTCGAAGCTTTGTAACATGTTTGTGTTGTTATTAGTTATTTAATACGAATTTTTAAATATAGCATATAATTGATTATTTCAACTTTATTAAAAATTGATATGTATTTGTAATCATAGAATTGACTATGACAAAGACGAGTTCGCTATCAACTTCATGCTCGAGCATAATATTTTGGTTTTTTAGTTTAAATATTCAGTAAAATATTTTCTGCAAACTGATTATTGTATTAGTCTAAAATATTTAATTTTTAAACTATTTGTCTATCGTTATTTTATTCGATATTTAATTATTTATATTATATTCTATAATTTCAATTTTTTTATATAAAAAAATACAGTTTCCCATCGAACGTCAGGACTTTTCTTTACAGCTCGATTCCGCCAGACTTCATGAGAGCTCACCTTTCTCTACAGGTCGAACACACTACTTCTCCGCTCCTCAAAGATGTAAAATAAAATCATCACCAGTAGTGACACCTCCGTAAAGGAGGCTCGAACTATCTGTCATCTCTATCGATCTAAGTGTGCCCGCCGCTAAATTGGGCAACATGAAGAGAGATTTTACCATCAGTCATCATCACATAATAATGCGTTGAAATTACTGACCCAAATCATTTCATAACAAGTTATGGGGACAATATCTTCATAACAGATTGATGCCATTCCTTAAGGCAAGGAGAAACATATAGGCCAAACGACTCCTTACCGATCTCACTTATGTTTCCATTGAAATTAGATGTAGCTTTGCTTGAACTCAATAATATTGGTTGTGCTATGAAAGTTGAGTTAAAAATAGTGAACAATACCATAAAGTCTGGTTTTATTCATTAACCTTTAATAGTTGACGCTTCTTTTGTACCTGACAAGTTCTTTTCTCTATCCATGTTACCTGCTTGACTCAACCCGCACACCATTTTTCCAACCCCAACCCAATGAAATTCACAACAAAAAGTTACGTTGTATTGTACCGTAATTTCGGTACTAGATACGTTTACCATCAAACAGACCAGCTGCATATCAGAATATGATTCCTTGGCAGATGAGTTTAATGATTGCTTGGCAGATGAGTTTAATGATTCCTAGGCAGATGAGTTTAATGATTCCTTGGCAGATGAGTTTAATGATTCCTTGGCAGATGAATTTAATGATTCCTTGGTAGATGAGTTTAATGATTCCTTGGTAGATGAGGTTATCTGACGTATGAAAGACAAGTCTGATGGCTCGTGCAGGATATCAGCTGATAGCAGAAACAAAGAAATAATTATCATAGACAAATGCAAGAAATCTTTTGCACACACACGCAAACATACACACACGCAAATATATACACACGCAAACATACACACACCTCGACTACGTTCTGACGCTTTGCTGGTAACATTCCTTATACTTTGTTTACTTCCTGTTTATATATCTAAGCAATAAATACATTGAAACATAGAAATTGTAAGCTCAGCCATTGCTAATATGTTAAAATAATATAAAATAGGTGGATTTTATTTTAATGCAGAACAGAAAGATTGCTTATTTTGTTTATTATGTATTTCAATATGTATCTATATGTGTACGGATGGAAAGAAATCCCACGTATTTAATCAACTTCCAGATTACATGGAGAAAGTGAATCGTCTCAGATATTTCATTCTGTGTGTATATGAATTTCGTAAGGAAAACAAATTCACAACACATGACTCCTACCAGGTTGTGGCTTCGGTATTTCGCTATGCATGAAGATCAGGAGGCTAGGTTAAGTATAGGCCCCATATTTCATGGTAATTTGGAAAAAGAAACAAACAAAAAATCATACAGATACCGGAATAGAGTATTGTATGGGTAAACCATTTATAATTTTCAGCTCGTACGACAGAGTAATATGTAAGGTTGTAAGCTAATTACCTTAAGGGCCTGATTAGTTTAACTCGCATATGAAGATGATAAATGGGTTTATTTTTGCATCATCCTCTCCTGAACATTTACTTTACAGTGTAGTTTCTTTAGGAGTATAAGCTGTCCCTTAACATCTCTTAATTTCCTGACAATGAATGCATTGATAAGGCTTTGTCCATCATCTTTCATGCAAATTACAACTTTTGGTACAAACATTGTAGAAAGCCAGATAATATTCAGTACAGAAATACAACACTGGGAAGTCTACACCTTTCTTGTCGATGTGCATGAGTAGTTTTTAGAACTTTGTCTGATGGCATTCATTGGACCTAATTATATCCTTTACAGCTTTATTGTTTGAGGTTAGTACAGTCTTCTCGATGCTTGTCGGCGTGGTTTGTTTCCGTTGGTGCCAGCTGATCCAGGTGAGCAGCAGGCAAACATGATAATCGCCGAGTTACCGTTATGGCATTTTTATATGGATAGTCCTTCCTTTATAAGAAAATTCAACCGTGCTTGTCGTGTTACTTATCACATTTTTTTTTTATCTGTCCTCAGTTATTGGTATGCATCTTTAGAGCCGCAGAATCGGGGCCTAATTTAATTAGACAAAACCCGATTTAAGTTCTGAAGTTTCTACATTTCTAATGTCCGAAAACCCATTAACCTTACGTATTAAGGGGCCGGGATATTAAGAACTATAATTTTCCTATCAGCTGTAGCATTATCATGGTATTGGATTTGCAAGATATTTTATGCTTTCTTCCCAGACTTTATACAGTGTTGTTCTCGTGGACGCAATAGTATAATTATATTTTATGTATGTATGTATGTATGTATGTATGTATGTATGTATGTATGTAACTATACGTGTAGGGTTCCAACTGTACATACTGTAACTATACGTGTAGGATTCAATATGTACATACTGTAACTATACGTGTAGGATTCAAACTGTACATACTGTAACTATACGTGTAGGATTCAAACTGTACATACTGTAACTATACGTGTAGGATTCAATATGTACATACTGTAACTATACGTGTAGGATTCAATATGTACATACTGTAAGTATACGTGTAGGATTCAATATGTACATACTGTAACTATACGTGTAGGATTCCAACTGTACATACTGTAACTATACGTGTAGGATTCAATATGTACATACTGTAACTATACGAGTAGGATCAAATTATTTGTAATATAACTATGCACGATATTACGGATAGGAGACGGTCGTTTTAATTGAAATTAACGAAATGGTGTGACTCATAATGACCTTAGTTTCATTGTAGTGTTCATTTGATCAAAGCAACCAAAAGTGCGTCACTATCTTATATTTATAAGTCTTTGCCACTCTGACTTAAATCATAGAATGCATTAAGGTTTACATTGCTAGATGCTATTTGCATGTCATAAGAATCGGTTGAATGAAAAGAAACCTTTGAACAATTTATATCAATTTGATAAAAGTAACCAAACCATGTTTGTGATACAACATTAATTTTTTGAATTTGCAGATAAGTGTCACTGTACCTTTCAAATTCTTATCTAACATTGTTAGATACGTGTGGGAGTATTCGTGTCGAGCATGGTTAGACACGTGTGGGCGTATTACAGACTTCTCATTTTCTCTATGTGCACTGTTATGTTTCTTGTATCACACAATAAAATTGCCAGTGAAGTTTAATTAAAGTCGTTGCTTTTTCACATCGACACATCCTTACAATTTGCTGTAGCTGTCCTGTATTATGGCACCATAAAAACCAACAATACTAACATGCGTTTGATATTGTCACCGTTGCTCCACTCCTGCAATAGAGAAACAAAATAAAACCATGCATAACCAAAGAATGCATTCATTGTAACTGCTTCTTTACAAGTATGTTCCTTTCATTACTTCTGTTTTGAAAAGTACAAATTACAACCTCAAACCCCTGTTGAGTAGTTAAAAGCAATGTGAATGGTCTATTCAAAATCTATTTTCCATGGTATATATGACCACCCAGTAAACAGCATGCATCTTGAAGTTTCAGTCAAAAGTTCTGATAATGTCATTCAGTCCATAATGTCATTAAATATTATCCTGCTTACGTGACAGGAACAGCATTATGCTGTTTGTGCACTGGTGGCCTCATAGTAATATGGCGCGTCAAGTTTTATTAGATTAATTATTTACATAGACTGAATGTAAACTGTGTGAGTAGTTCTTCGTTCCATTATACATTCTTTTGCCTATGTTCTGCCTTTTAAATAATCCATTAGATTAACAATTAGCCGGACTACTCCCTACGGCGGCTCTATCCAACCACAGTTACTCCCCAATGTCCCATGATAGAAAATTTCCATTCCCAGACGAAAACAAGTAAACTCTTAAAGAAATAAAGCTAAAATATAACTGTTAACGAAGCCAGAAAACTCACAATCACTAATGTAATCTTAACCTATTTTCATAGGAGTATCACAAACAATGGCAGAATACAAATATCAAGAGGACACAACACAATAGCGGGGTGTAACATACACATATGCTAACAACTTTGAGTCAAATATCCACATATCATATAGACACCCAGTACAAAAAAAAAAACAAATTTATTTCCCTTTTTCTGAGCAAGACATCAAGCAATTCCGCTTCCTCTAATAATGATTCTATACTGTGTGGATATATCTCTAAGAATGAGCATATTGCCCAGATCAGCTTCTTTGAATTTTCTTCGCCCGAGACTAATAATGCATTCTAAACTTACAGCTGTATGAGTAAAAGGATAAATCTGTATCTTGCTCTGGCTAACGCTCAGTACAAGAAGAAAATAACCATTTGCATCAAACTGTTATTTTTCATAAATTTTTATATAACTGACTGGATTTAAGAAAACGCCAGTACTGACAATTATACACATGGATGAAAAATAGCATTTGTGTAACAAATACACCACAAAGTTTTGCATTGATGACAATGACAAAAATATCGAATTATAGCAATGACCAATTGACAATTACAAAATGAATGAGGAAGCAGTAGTAAATAAAAGGAGGTTTCTGGCTCAGTAACCCCTATTTCTTTGAAAACAATTACATTTTTGAGACCTCTATCTCATTTTTTAATACGACATTGGGTTAGTGATACAGAATATCTCCCTGTACTCCTTATTTGTCAGATTATTTTATAACTTTAGACAAAACATTTTTTAGATTATTTTATAATTTTAGACAAAATTTCACACAACTCTTCACCTATTATTAATGTCTCAACTGCAGATATCAGAAATATTTCATTATTGTAATGATAGAGACAAAACTTTATTCTGCCACTTACTCCACGACGGCATTCTAACAAATCTTTCATTGTCATTTTATTAAGCGGATATTTGCTACCGATAGAAAATACTTTTGACCGATCAAAATCAATAGTAAGTTTAGTATATTTTTCTTGACTGATCGGATCGTGGAAGTTAAAAATCCTTGCTGATAACTCATCACGCAATTGCTCACGATATCGGAAATATTCACTGCCGTAAAATCTGACAAGCGAAAGTTTTAGTTTGTCACGGCCGCTGAAACATATTCCTGAAGTTTCATTGTTAATTTCAACTGTCGACTGTTTACCGTCAATCATCAGATTTTTAATCTTGATATTATTGCTATTTGTCACTGCTAATTTTTCAAACATTATTTCTTATTTTTAGACAAAATTTCATACCTAGTCAAGTATATCAAATTTACTTATTTTATAGAGGCCAAACGCAAGAGTATCTATTCCATTTTCACAATATCGCTTGTCATCGAAATTACTTAATCCACGTTTGATAATAACGTTTGTTTCGAGTTTATGCTGATTTGTTCGAATAGCCATTGTCCTGACATAACTAGCGCCATCATCAAGCGCATATTCAAAATCAACAAAATTCATCTGAGATTTGACGTACCCGCGAGGTATTCCTTTTGCTATTTTTGTTACTTTATTGTTAGCTAATAACACAGCGTACATTTTGCTACGCAATCCAACAACTTTCTTATTATCAATAAATTCATTTCGTCTTTCATTTTACCAATAACCTTTTATTTGAATCATCATGAAATTTACTATCACGAGGGTAATCTGACAAATCAAACAGATGTCGATTATCAAAGATATCCTCGCATTCTGTGTCATAAATTAATGACTCTGTATCAGTAAACAATACTTTACTTGATGGCCACTGCTTCTTAATAAAACCATAGTGAAAATCGTACATTTACCACTTGGATAAATCTAGCACAGCAGCTACAATGTAAATTGGCTTATTCAACTTCAAGTTTGTTTTTCTTCGTTGTACTACAACAAGATTTTCAGAAAAGATTTTCATACTGACAAAATCATCGTTTGACACAAGTTTTTTTCGGCGGTTGATATCATTGACGAGTTCAATGTTTACTCGCTTTCTGATATTTTCCATTGTCTTACCAAAGACAGAGTTGTTCATAAGCTTAAAAATTTCTTTCTCGAAATCAGTTGGAGCTACAGCTCTCCTCGAAGTGTTTGAGTTAATGTAACCTCTCATCAACGGTGACTGATTGAATTTTAATACACGATGAACTTTCCTTAACACTAGACCGGCATCTACTGCTTGTTTCAGATTTTTGTAATGTAAAACATAATTTCGCTTATTTATAAGGTTTGGAACGAGCATACTTACCATATAACTTTTTACCGCTGCAGCCATTGCTCGCTGATTATCAGATAACAAGCTATAGTCATGTATCATTCATTCCGCACAGAACGGATAGTCATTGTGTAAATCATGCAACGAACTAGGATAATCCAGATCTACTTCAACAAAATACGAAAATCTTATGGTATCTTTATCTGTTCTTTTAAAAGTTGTTCTGGAGAGATCCAATGAAAACCGCTAGACGGTATTGGCTCTGACATTGCATAGCCTTACAAATTATTGGCATTAATGTAAATAATGTATTTCGATGGAAGCTCAGGATTGTACTCTTTCAAGTATTTGTTATTTGCACAAGCATACTTTTTGTGATAACGCTAGTGCCACCGTGGATGCCTTTTTCGACAAAGTTAAACATGTCGACGTCTGTTAGTAATTCTAACTTAACCTTGCTATACTTTAGCAGAGCATCCCATGACAGACCTGGAGCAGATTAATACCAACAAGGATCAAGTCCATTATTGTTACAACTCACTTTTCGAAAACTTTCAAATACATCCGCCAACAATAATAATCCCTTTTCTGAGATAAATTATGATAATCGCCAAAAGTTTTACAATCAAATTTATTCCAAATATCTTGAACGTATTTGTACTCGTCATCGGTTATATTTTCGTTTTTTTAGCTGCGAATAAAATTTACTTTGATCAGGTAAAGAAGTTTTGTCAAGCTTACTCCAGTCATCGAGATATTCGTAAGGAAATACTCTTTTTTGTCAGTAAGCTTACTTTATCACCAATACAATTTTGTAGGTTATAAAATTCACTGCAACCCCGAACAAGCTCATCCAACGATGCCGCCATAAACTGCAAGCTGTCGATAAAACGCAACTTACCTAAAGTAACCGACATATACTTTTCAAAATTATTCGGAATACATTTGATTATGTTATCAAGTTTTAAACGAGACTTTATTGCCGGATCACCAAAAGCTTCTTCTATAATATGGCTGTCATATCCTTGTGAAGAATAACAGGAATAAAACCTGGAGCTTGAAATTTTAGATTACGCTTGTCGTGTGCAGGACCACGATCTTTTCCGGTCAAATGGCAATGATCACGTACTTTATCTTTTTCAAGCGGTAATTCACAAATATGACAAAAATCTGCCTGCGAGAAATCAATTTCTTGCTCTGGTGTCAACTTCTTCATTGGAATAGTCTTTCTTAAAAGATTAAAAATAGAATCAACTTCACTAATAAACTGCTTGAGCAATCAAAAGGCTGGATTAGGACCACGATATATTTTAATTGGCCTTGACAAACTTGGATCAACACAACAAATAATTTTATATGCTACTCCACATGGAATATGGTTTTGTGTTTTTCTTGTACTTGGCTCGTTAGGATTATTTTCAACTCCAAGTACTGGCTGAAGCAAACATTCGAAATCAGCGTAGATAACCAACGGCAATTTTACTTTATGATTATGATTTGTAAACTGCAGAATATTTCCTTTCTCCGGAGGCATTGTTATTCATTGTACTTCCGAACAATATTGCAGATGTTTTTGTAGTACTTTTTCGTCAAAGCAATCGTGCAAACAACGATAACAAAAATACTTTCCACTTTTTTGTTTGCTGTATTATTTACCAAGAAGCCCATTAAAATCTTTGATCTAAACATAATGATTTTTATAAAACTGCAAGTTTGTTGTTGATTGAGAAGCTTTCTCGGAAATATATCTTGGAAATACTTGATCTTTCTCATCAAGTCCAAACTCGCTGACAGAAACAGCAGCAGAGGGGGTGAACAGACCATTTTGCTTGAGACATTATTTATTTTAAAAAAAGCCTTGTTACGAAAAGGAAATCTTAAGGTCAGCAAAAAAACCACAACCTAGTTAGATTATCTCGTTACTTTATCTCTGACGCGCGTTTTTATTTTTCGTTTACGCGTTGGTCACTCAGTATTAGTCGTTCACCCCCTCTGCTGCTGTACATTAAACAGCCATTATAAATATTATCAATAATGATTGGAGAACCACACTCAGCTAGATTAGCTGGAGAGCGACTACAGGCAATCAAAAAATATTTACCCGTCCGTGATTTAGTCAAACAACAACTACAAGCTCGTCAGGAGTCTCAAGTGGAATTTGCAGAAGGTACAGAACAATTATTTAAACCGATTGTCGAACCAACAAAGAAAATTGTTACAGCAACTGAGGCAACACAAACAGCTCTTGAAACATTACCTGTTGATATTGCTGGCCGTATTCAAGCAGCTCAACCACCACCACAACCACAACCACAACCTAAACCAACAAGAACCAGAATTAAGATAATGGATAAATTTACGCCTGAAGGTAGTGCTGCTATCAGGGATCCAAAAAAATTAATTGATATTGCCGCGTTTGGATATTATGAAAGTCAAAAATATGTAAAACCAGAACATGTTAAATCTCTAAGCTCTGCCAATTGGATCAAGGATGTATATCGCATCGCTACTGATATTCCAGAAATTAGATCTAATGAAGATATTATTAATTTTAATGAATTTGATGAGGTTGTACATAAACATATCGAAAGAACTAAACAATTACAGAAACCAGTAAAAACACTTGGAGAACAAGTTCAACAATTTCCACAATCATTTCGTGATTATCCACAACCACAATTACTATCACCACAACAACGAGAACAACCATCACCACAACGAGCACAACGACTACAACAAGAGCTACAAGAACGAGAACAACAACGACAAGAAATGATGAAACGACTGAAATCACCACGACAACCAGTTAGAACAACAGAGGAAGAATATCAAGATCCTGGCGCAACTGGAAGTGGTTTAGGAAGTGGTCTTATTACTTGTCCCAATAACGTCCTTGCTGATGTTGATCGACTAGAAATTCTCATTGGAGGAAAACGAGCTGGCAATAATTCCCCAGAAAAATTACCCAGCACTGAAGTGATGCCCGCAAATGTCAGTAAAATAATAAATCAAGCTGCTAATCAAAAACTAGCAGAATTAGCTGATGTACCAATGTCAGAAAAAGAAAAAAATATAACCGCTAATCTGATAGCAGGAAGCGGTCTTCGTGTTAGACGAAGGCGATAATAATAAATATGTTCAAGCGTATATCTGATCCCGCGTTTGACATGGATGCACCAGTTTTAAAAGATGAATCTGTGCGCGATTATCAATATTATTCTTATGACGCACGATATCCAACTCAGCGTGGACAAATTGATCTGCAAGTTCAGGATACAAGCAGATACTTCTTACCCGCTGAAGCATTTATCGAGGTTGAAGGTGAAATTTTGCGAGATAATAATACTGAATACGACGCTGATGCTAGTGTTGGTTTTGTTAACAACGGTATTATGGCTTTATTCAAAAGCGCCATATACATGATTGATGGAAAAATTATTGAAGCAATCTATAATGATGTTGATGTTGCCACGACGATACTTGGTCTTGCGCGATATAGTGATGATTACTCAAGATCAGCTGGTCCATCAATGATGTTTGTAAAAGATACTTCTAATTCTCCAGAGTATCAACAATATGAAATAGGACGACCAAGAAATTTTGCTAGAAACGCCGACGCTGATGTACAAAGAATGATTATTAATGTAGATTCAGATTTTAACTTAGGATTTAGATCACGTCGAGCAATGTTAAGCGGTGCAAGGAGAACATTTTCGTGTGCGATTCCATTATCACATATATTTGGATTCTGTAGAAATGTCAGAAAAGTTATTTTTGGAGCTAAGCATACAATTACACTTGTGCGAAAGGGTACCGACGATGATGCAATATGGCGACCCCCTGGTGATGCTGGTATAGTAAAATTAACAAAACTTTCTTTATGGATGCCAGTAATGACTCCAACAATACCTGAAGAAGAACATTTACTTTCTTTTATGAGTCAAGGTGGTAAATCGATGTTATCATGGTTGACAATGACCACAGATGCTGTGCAGAGTACAGTTAATGGTTTATTCACATGGCAAATAGCATCAGCGCAAGGTGTTTCTGCACCGCGACATATATTTATTGCATTACAAGATGCTGCACGGGTAGACTCACAAGATCGAAGCATAATGATATTTGATCAACTCGGTGTTTCTGAGGTTTCTTTAAGGATAAACGGACATCAAGAACCAGCTGAAGAAGTGTTGCTAAATTTCGATCAAAATCATGTTGCGCGTGCATATCATCGATTAATGACATTCATGGGACGTGATCAAAATATTGATACTGGTTTACAAATATCACAGTTAGATTTTACAACATTATATCCGATTTATTACTTTTCGCTGGAACATTTAGATTTGTTCAGACAATCCGTCGTTGATATAAATTTTCGAGCTCGCGTAAACCGAGGAGCTATTGCTGATTACAGAGCTGTCGCTGTTATACTCAGCGATAAATCGATGTTACTTGAAGGTGTTGGTGGACGAATGAGAGTTATTGATGCCCCAGTAGAAAACATGTAATTAGATCACTCATAATAATTATAAATGTCACATCTAGTTAATGTCAGTCTGACTCCTGGTCAGATTAAAAAGCTACAATCATCATCAAAAAATAATTGTGCTGCAAAAATATCACTAAAGCGAAAACAAATCGCAAGTGGTCCGAATAAGCTATCATTATCAGAACGCCAGCATAAGCATTTCAATGAAGCAAAAAAATTGAATAAAGGTATAAAACTCAATCTTTCTGCGAGTGTCATTAAAGACATCGTTAAAACGGGTGGCATATTTCCACTTCTCGCAGCAATACCAGCATTAATAGCCGCTGCAGCCCCAGCTGTTGCAAAAGCAGCTGCATTAGGCGCTGTTGGAACCGCTGATGGAATGGCGTTAAAGAAAGCAACGGGTCAAGGAATTATGCACGCAGAAAACTTAAAAAAAAGATCACGGGCAAAACAACGCGGAAGATGTCTAAGAGCACCAAACGTTCCACAACCGGGCCGTCTAAGATTATCAGGCCCAGCATACGGTTGCGGTCTAAGATTACCAGGGACCCCACATTCATGGTACGGAAAAGGTCTAAGACTACCCCGATAACTTCGTCATCGAATTCGATGATTCTTCCTATGTCTAATTTTGATTTACTTAATGCCGCTAAGCAACTGAATATAAAAAACTTTAGAGGAGTTTTTATGCGTGATCAATTACCTACCGTTGCGATGCAACAAGAAACTGGTATTATTAATCTCGATAAAAATTCTGGTTCAGGCACTCATTGGGTGGCATATGCAATTGATCCACGTGGAATTATTTATTTTGATTCGTATGGGTTGGCACCACCAAAAGAATTTTTAAAATGTGTAAGTACTGCTATGCAAAGTAAGAATTCGATGCGTTCTAAAATCTGGTATTCAACATTACCAACACAAAAAATAACGGATCCACCGATATGCGGTCGAGACGTACTCGCTGTACTTGATGCTGTATCAAAATCAACAACACCACCTCATAAAGTTGTGCATGAATATACCACGTTGTCACACTTAAACAGATATCAGTAAATATAATGGTAAATATTTATGGAAGATCTTCTCGCAAAGCTCAGCAGCAAGTCGATTTATCTAAATATGCAACTCTTGATCAGCTTAGAAATGAAATCGATGATTTATTAAATATCACAAGTGTGGATCAAAATGAAGTCGTTGTTTTTCAGGATAAACAAGGGCGATTAAAAACGAGTAATATACAATTGTTAGATGTTCTTATACGAATTTCCACCGCGGTTATTAATAATATCGTTATTTTTTCTGATCAAGGTAAAATACAAGATTCCGGTAAGTCAGTTAACGATTTTATCAAGCGAGCTGGTGATTCATTCACCGATGACATTATTATGAATCGAAATAAAATTATAGACCTTGGAAACCCAGCCGCAGATACAGATGCAGCAACAAAAAAATACGTCGATGATCAAGAATCTAAGTACGTATTAGTCAACGGTGGTATAATGCGTGCATTTCTCAATATGAATAATAATGGTATTAATAATCTTAGAACACCAGAATCAGATTTCGACGCTGCAACGAAGAAATATGTAGACGATAAGGAAATCCCTATGACAACTTCGTTAAAAACAATCAATGATGAAATGACTACACTCAATGCTACTTTTACTAATCACGTACAAACTTTCTTAAATTTTCGTAGAAACATAAACAAACCCATTAAAGATTTTTTTGGGGAACAACCAACCGTTTATATCAAATTCTCCGAAATTAACATGAAACTCAACGACATTATTAACGGAATACCTAGTATTGTTCAAAAAACTAATCTGATTAAAATTCCACACGGACAAATTAAAAATATCGTGTACACGGTAGCATCAGGATCATCAACATGGACACCACAAAATAAAACTCTCGAACACACAGCAGAAGTAACTGGGTTATACAGGCTATCCCTGTACGGTTTGGAAATTACTGCGGCCACTTCATTATCACCGAATGTATATCATAATCCTCTGCTGGTGATGCTAACCAAGGACATCAAAGAAACGTTTACGTTAACATCAACGGAAATGCCCCCGAGACGTTACTGGTGCTGTCTAGAATTCGTAGCTGAAACTGTTTAATTACTTAAATAAATGACGTTGTTAGTATAATGAATCAAGTGACTGAGTCACTTATCGACGTTCAACGTCACAGATACGCTCAAGTATGTGAGTGTCAAACCAAACTAAAAAATATCATCGACGATTATACAATAAAAGTAAAAAAATATCTCAGGCGTATGGTTGTTATTGATATAATCGTTTACTCAATTTCTGCTGTTGTTGCTGGAACCGGATTATTATTATCAACAATAACAATGACAGCACCTGCAGTTGCAGCAATTGTCGTTTCAACGGCAACAACATGCGCCGGCATTCTCAGCATTATCGCTAAGAAAATATCTACATGCGCAAATGATAAATTACACGAGTATATAACAAAACTACACACAGCAACAACATCTTATTCTAAACCATCATCGTATCTTTCTGCGTATCTCAGCGATGGTAAAATATCTGATGAGGAGTTCGCAACGATAATGAAAACCTACGATGAAGCATTTAGTGATAAAGTAACCTGTGATAAGAATGAAGGTTGAATTCATGAGATTGCGTTCTATTAAATAACGGAGTATTTTTAAAATGTCGACGTTGGAACTATTACAGAAGATCGTCACCAATACAACGCCGTCAAAAACTACTATGATATCATTAAGTTCAACCAATCCTGAATTTAGCGTTAACTTTCCAACTGCAATTTCAGCAAGTGAAATAGCGCTAGCGCAATTACGAGTTTATCATAGCTGGCCAAATATAAGGTCAAAATCGTTTGGTGGACTACCAGCAAATAATTCACTGGTATTTGCGAATAAGAATAAACGTGATGGAACTCCTGATTGGCATGTTGTTGGAATTTCAACGGGCAGTTATCAAATAAAACAGATTAATGATGAGTTCCAACGCAGAATTAAATCTATTACAGGAAAAGAATCCAAAATAGCAATCACTGTTTACGAACCAACATTATCAGCGGCGATTGAAATAAATTCCCCAGATTATGTTGTAGATATTTATCAAAGTTCCATCAGATCAGTGTTAGGATGGCCTGATGTTCCTCCAGACCAAAAATCAAATGGAATTCCAGAACCAACCAAAAATGAATTTAAAACAAGCGAAAAAAGATTTATAGAACGTCCAGAATGTCGAAATAAAGATCCATGGCGTTATATAAGATTTGAATTTGATCCAAGCAGCAATCAACATTACTTTACCGATTTTGACGGTCAAAGGATCCCCAAGATAACTAGATCAGCATTTAATATCATCACCGTAGACACCAGAATAGGGAGTATTGCTGGAGATATTGTTGATGAAAAATTTTTTAAACGTTTTTAGATCTTCTTAAGCCTGAATACGATAAAAAAAACTTAACGATTTAAGAAGTTTATTTATTTCATTATCTAAACATTATGACGATGGTGTAAAAAATCAGATAATCGAAACAATAAAACATTTAAATTGGATTTTATTTGATTTATATATCGCTAATCGAAGTATTATAAATATTGCGAATGATGTCAATGGAGGTCTTTTCTCAAGTACAAAACAAAAGCAATTATTTCTTGATCATTATAAAATAACAGAAAAAGATTTACAAACATTTATAATAAAGGTTTAAATAACGCTGAAATAAAAAAACAACTCAACGATGTCATTGATGAATATTTCCCTAAAATACATGCAGCGTGGATAAAAATAGCCCCACCACCGGTTATACTTAAACATAATAATGATCCATACGGTGGAGGCCGTCATATCTCGCCTGGTATTGTCAATATAACGTCAACGATAGCAGTCAATCTAGTATGTGATGTAATTGATGGCAGCTATCAAGTAGATCTTTCAAAATCTAGCCAGGCCCAGCAAGGATATATATTATATTCATTTAGCCCTCAAGCGCCCCCCGGGTGGTTAATTGTATCTGAACCAATTAACCCCGTTTATCTACGTGTACATAATCCGTTATTATCAAGAATACATTTCAAACTTACAGACCAAATAGGACGTATTTTGGATTTGCAGAATGAAGAATTAAATATTAATCTGCATGTGAGATCATAGGGCGTTTTATCACAATGCGTCATCGTAAAACAAAAAAAAAATATCCGAATCGGATCAGAATAGTTATTTTTTTACTGGGGTAAATCGTAATTATTATAAGTAAATAACCTGTATACTAGTTTTGCCAGGGATTTTGTTTAGCCATTACCACATTAACTCCACCTTCACTTTCATTATCACTTTCATTTTCACTTTCATTTTCATTTTCATTTTCACAATGCTCTCTTAACTGTCTTATTCAAAAGTTTATAATCTTTTTCTGTTCGTATTCATGAGATAATTCTAACTTAATTTTGTCAATAGCTCGCGAGAGAGGTATAAACAGCTTTACCTGATTATCTGAAGCTGTTGCCAGCGACTGTAACATTGCCTGCTGGATAAATTTCATGAATTTATAATCAGATGGTAGTGTGTACCTGTTTTCTAATTTGCATTGTTGTAATGATTCAAAATCACATAGAATTTTTTCACGATTAAGATTATCAGATATATTTACACCGTTATGCTGTAATTTTGTAATCGCAGAAATAATAACATTAATGTTTTCAGAATTCATTATATTATATATGTTTGTTTAATATAAAAATAAAATAAAAATAATAGTCCATAAGGACTGTTTCAAGATGATTATATACATATGATTATGATTATATACATATGATTATATACATATGATTATATACACGTGATTATGATTATATACATATGATTATGATTATATACATATGATTATGATTATATACATGTGATTATATCTTAATTAAGGAGAGCACAAAACACAGAATATTAATTACAGTAGCGTATTTACATCAAGCATATTTACAGCACATTAACCCCATGTGAAACCCCTAGGTTGCCAAAGGTCATCCTAGTAGGCTCAGAGGTTATACATAAACTTATCTTATGGACGCATAAACACACCCCCCAGCGAATTTTTAATCGAAACGAAATACTAGAAATTCAGAGGGCTGTCTAGGCATTATGATTTTATGTAGCCCCTTAAATCAAGCAAGCATACTTACAGTAACAGTATTTACAGTAACGTATTAACATATTTACAGTAATGTATTAACATATTTACAGTAATTTATTAACATATCTACAGTAATGTATTAACATATTTACAGTAACGTATTAACATATATTTATAGGGACAACACAGTTACATATAAACTTATTTTAGGACAATACTACGTGCCTTCTCTACGTTCAATAGAAATTTTTGCACACTCCCCCCATCATAATCACCCAGGGAGTGCAAAATTGCACCCACCAAGTGACATGGTGGGAGAAGTGTACAAATTTTCTATTGAAGCAGTAGACGGGCTGGCTACGCCCAATAAATAACAAATTTTGGCATAATATCGCCCTCGCAGACATTTGCCGTTCACGAGATTCGAACCACGGACCTTGAGCATGAGAGTCCAGCGCGTTAGCAATCGGCCACCGGACTTCATATGTATATATGTTAAAAAAGTTATTATATAGTTAGCGCAGTATACAGAATAAAATCAGAATTTATTGTAATGTATTGTGGATTTCTTAATGAAATCAGAATTTAATGTGAATTTCTTAATAAAATCTGATTTTATTTTCAGTTTCCAAATGCTTGAAACTGCATTACACAAAATCCACAGTTGAAAGTCTGTATTAATCAGACGTTGCCAAGGATACTAAAATAATCGATAAGTTGGACTAACACGTAATGCCAGCTCATTTCTAAAAATAACCTCATGTACAATTCACTGCTGGGTCGCAAGGCGTTTCATAAGAACGTAGAAAATATAAATATTATTGAGATTTTATATGATCCATAGAATAATGTGCAACATATAGCATCATTATTTATACAACGATGAAATTATTGAAAATTCTCAATTGTTGTAGGGTTAAACCTCCAGCGATTCTCTAATTGATTTTGATGATTTCTTGATAAATTTGACAATAACTCACTAAAAACTGATAAAAAAAATAAGAAATTTTGGTCAAAAGTCACTTCATTTTAGCAAAAAATAGTGATATTTTAGCCAAAGATTTCTCTAAAATCGAAAAATCATTAAAATCAATTAGAGAATCGCCGAGGTTTTGACCCTACCAGCGCTTCAAAATCTAGCCGAATTTCATTAATTTTTGGTCATTTTTCATGCAAAAAACGAGATTTTCGAACAAAAAAAACAACAAAAAACGAGATTTTCAAAAAAAATCAACAAAATAAAAAAACATTAAATATTTATAAAGGCGATTTTTATTTGCAATACTGTTGAGATTTATATGTATAACTAAATTCATTGAAATGTTTTTACAGTCGAAGTTTGGACAATCAGGGAATGTGATATATGTTTTGTGTACTATTGAAAGATATATCGATACTTACTCAAAACAGTGTATGTTCTGACCCAAACTCGCAATATCATTAGTACAACAAGTACGACAACTACGATATTTACTATTATGCTTGACGGAGTTGTCTCGCTTCATTATCTGATACCATTGCATCATGAAAAAAACATCTACATAAAACATGAAACTATGAAAGCAAAAAAGGGAAAGAAAGAGATATTGATTCATGAAGAAGGTTCTGGTAGACTAACATACTGGAATATGATTTTTTTGTAGAAATCTCATTGAAAAAGCAGATTTCGTGATATTATCTGCCACGCGTTTTACTGAAGGTGATGCTATGTTAAAGTATTTACTAGCAGAATTAATTGATTTAAATATAATTTCTTCACCATCTGTATTTACGGATTTAACGGCCCTTGCGTATTTTTTACACCTTCCTGTATTTCCGCGTGCAGAATTTTGACTCTGTGTAATAGCTTGCAGGTTATCAAGCGAGTTATCAAGTTTATCACCACTGATGTGATCAATTACATGTCCATCTTTAATGATTCCAAAATAACACTCGAACACGAACCTATGTGATAAATATCTTTTTTTCTGGTCAGCAGCAGTAAATCTAAGATAACCATCATTATCAACATTACCGACTGGTTTCTTTAATCTACAGTGCCTAATTACACCATCACGAGATGCTTCATAATTGGTGATTATTGGATGCTTCACAAACTCATTTTGCTCCATTTATATACTAATATTATTTGTTTAAATCATTATTTTGAAAATCTAGCGAGATAATCTTCCTCGGTCTTTATAGGAGATTCAGAATATGTGTTTTTTTTTTATCGTAATATCGTTTCAGCTCTCTGTATTTTTTACCACCACATTGCGCACACAATTGAGTTTTTCCTCTGACTCCAACACCACACCGCACACACGGTTTTGGTCCAAAACTACCTTGTCTAACGCATTGCATATGAAAGCCGCAAAATTCGTTTACGCATGCTTTGTTACAAGGAGAAGTATATCCGATCATAAGCCAATGGCATCGATTCTTTGTTTGAATCATATACAAAAGATTAAAATTCAATTAATATATATATTTGTCCTAATTATAATAATGCAGGAATTATCCGCGATTGAACATTCTGGGGCTAGATTTGATCTTGACAGACTGCCGAAACACAAATTTAGTTTTTCTATGCAAGATCTAGCTTTAACGAATAAAGATATAACAAAACGTATCCGTGAGGCCAAAAAGGAATTTCACGATGATGGTGCGGCTCATGTGTGGTCGACATTCAGAATTGGAAATGCTGTTAATGTGATGAATGACAAACGAGGAAGAGAGATTATTGACTACCTTGTTCAGAAATATATTATTTTAATAAAATTTATTGTAAAGACAGACGATGACACTTGGATTATTCGTGACAAACGTGATTCTGTCCATAAGTCAGGAAATAATATTGTTCTTAGTAAAAATTCCAGACCAGGAATACTGACTGGTATTGACAAACCATATTACGAGCGATCATACCCTGTGACTGTGGTTGTAGACGCGGTATATCCGTTAAATAATAAACCTGACGTTAAGGATCTCAAACCCATGAAACTGTCAAGAATAAATTGCGTAGCTGAACGGGTTACAGAACACTTCACAAACGCGATACGCGGAAACGGTTTAACGGATTTACGACGTAAAAAAATAAACACCTGGGCAGAAAAAGTTAAAGATACCGGAGCGTCCATCAGCGATGTTGCTGAGCTGGGAAAGAAATTAAAATTCCCAATAACGGTGAAGACGTTAACCGGAGATTTTGTACAAACCAAAATATAAATCAAGAGGAGCTTCGATAGATATTATTGATCATAACGCACATGCATAGACTGTGGCAGTAACGGTATTTCCACGAGACAGAACGGTTAAATTTTATAATTGTCATGTATTTGATGCTATCAGAAATATCAGCAAAATTGACCCTGTATCTGTGTGGCTGTTTCAGAGTTCGGAATATGATTCTTATGATCAGTTTGTACGGTCTAATGGCGATATTTATCGTACAGAATTTCTCCACGAAGAAATGAAAAATCTTGCACAACGCCTTTGGCGTGAATACACATCTGATGATATTAAGGTTGAACAAATACTTAATAACTGTTTTACCGTTCCATCAGTTGCTGCTCACTACGCTCAGGAGAAAAATTCATGGAAACCGACACGATTGGAATTTCTTGAAGATGTCCAGAAAAGTTGTATCGAATACGGACACGGTGGATTGTGGAATACTAAATACGATTATAATGACGTTATCTCAGTTGATATGGTAGCGTGTTATCCTGGAAGTTTTCTTGGATACGGAGAATGTTCTGGATACTTTAAGAGATTTGGACATCCGACACACGAGATGACCAGAGTAGCGATAAACGGACCTTTACCTTTTGATTTAACCGGATTCGCCTGTATAGAGTCGTTCGAGTTTTACGAGGATCTCCATCCGATTGTTTATGCGTGATTTGGAAGACATTTTTCAGAGCGACGTTGGGCTCCAATAGTATTAATAAAGTATATGCTTGATGCTGAAATTTTAATGTCGTTATGCGTAAGTGAAGCAATTATATCATACCGCGTGCAGAAACAAGTTTGGTTGCCAGAACCGGATTTATTTAATGATGCTAAAAGAGATTTTTCTGATCCTGAAGATGATATTGTTAGTGAATGCAGGAGAGAGTGTGATGAGAAATTTGCAAAAGATCTCGGCAGAAAAATAATCGGTAAATTTACGCAAGGAGGATCATATGATCATAAACGAGCGTGTACAAGGTTAATCATGGACGATGCTGAACTCGATTTTATAATCGCTGATACAACGGAGAAAAACACATTTATTGGTCGCAGCAATGCTTATTTATCAAACGGAACTAAATTAGGTACAATTGTGAGTTATTCTGATGGCGAGTCACCGCAGTTTACTCATTTAAAATCTTCGATGCTAGCGTATGTTTCGATAAATTTATTATCTATGATAAACAGATTTCCTCGTTATGCAGTCAGAGTCGCGACAGATTCATTTTACATAAATAATAAATATGCGGATTCGTTAAAACAATTGCGTATTAACGATCATGCATCATGGGGCGAATGGAGAATAAAACATGAGGATATAATTAGTTATTCTGAATCTGCCGATGTTGAAATTGCGAAAACATATTACAAGAACAATCAAATACCAAGATTGTCATCGGCACCATCTGTATATGATCCCGTAGCTAGACATAAAACCGTTTATCTTAATGGGTTGGTGGTTCAAGTAAAACAACACGCGCGATTGAATTATTTAGTAATTGTTCTGATATGATTGTTTTGACACCGACACATAAACTCGCCAGGGAAAGAAAAGAACGACGAGTAAAATCGTGTACATATCATAGTTTCTTTAGATGGTGCGGAGACGCATGGACTCAATCGCGGATGGGTGAGAAATACATTCCTAAAATTATTATCTGGGACGAGATATGCACGGTGTCGCTAGAGGTATTAAAAATATTTCTTGATTGGCTGTTATTAAAGAATACTGCTCTGATAATGTGCGGCGATCATGGTCAACCATCATCTTTTATTGGATCGTCTTCACATGAGTGGCTGAAAATATTTGTGGATTATTACGAAGAAATAACTGATGACCATAGAGCTATTGATAAATCACTAAAAGAGTTTAAAAAGTTAATAAGACTACAGCCAGATAAAATACAGTGTGAAATAATGCGTAAAGTAATTCCAGAAACTCCCATGAATGATTTTTGGACTTTATGGAGACCTGCTGATTTGATAGTTGCAAGTAGAAAAATAGTTCGCGATACACTTCAACAACAATTATTTACGTTACATAAAGAAAAATTTTCAAATCTACCTGTACCTTTGTGTTATCGCCCAGCAGATACTCGAGGACAGAATATTGATGTTGAGATTCCTGGTGGTGGAATACAAAATCTTGTGTTAAATGATATTGTTTTAGTCGTTGTTGATGTTGTTGAGAGCGCGTTAAGTATGGATAAATCGCCGTGGACGTTAGGATACGCTATAACGATTCACTCGTCACAGGGATTAACTATTACCGATACAAGTATTTGGATTGTCGATGATCGTATTGAGTGGTCAAATTTAGTTTATCTTGCAGTGTCTCGAGTCAGAAGAATATCTCAACTGGGCCGGGTTATCATGGATTGTGTAATAACCGAAGAAATTCCTGACAATTTTGTCGATATCAATAAAAAATTAGCGGGTTATAAGCAATGTGACAAAAAAAATAATCGCGATTTTGATATTGATGTTGAATTTATTATAAAACTAAAAGCACAACAGAATAATCATTGTGCAAGTTGTAGTTGTAATATGCTGTGGCAGTACTCGAGTAATAATCCAAGACAATTTACCGTTGATAGAATTAACAGTAGTCTTGGTCACACACGCGAAGATGTGATGCTGACCTGTCTCGAATGTAATCGACGTCGAGGAGCAAGTTTACAAAAGTGAACGCGGTGGTAATTGTGTATCTGTAGGAATTATTTGTAATTGTTCGCGTACAAATCCACGCTGAGGAGCAGTTGAATCTAATCTGTAGATTGCGGGCCTACCTGTGGACCTTACCACGCTAGAAATTTTGTGTGTGGTCACACTCCAGATAGGATCAGTTGCTCTTTTTCTACCTCCTTCAAGTTCACCAGGTTCATATAAATATCTTACGGTAACATTACCTAGTACTGGTTGAGAGGAAGATTTATGTTGTGTTGGTATATATTTTTTTTTTGATCGCATTAGAAGGTTTCATAGAAGTTGCACGAGTCACATTGCTGTTGAACGCAGCTATCACACTCGGTAACCTTGCAACCCATTCACGAGATCTCTCCGTGGACTTAAAGTCAGCGGATATTTCCCTCGCGTATTGGTATCCAAATAACCGCTCAGCAAGTGTTCGATTAAATCGTTCAACGATTGCCTGATCACAATGAATTTCCGTGTGTCCTCGTCTGATTTTAACGTTATGTCGCTTCATCAACGATGATACTGCATCAAGAAATTCTTTGCCAGGATCAACCTGTAGCAATTGTGGCCATCGTAGACCACCACGTTGATAAATGCGTTCAAACGCAGATGCAACTTCATTTGCTGTCTTTGTTGATAATGGTTCTGTTTCTTTATATCTACTTGCAACGTCAACGACGGTTAACGCGTATCTGTATGTGTATTGACGTCTACCAATTTTAATGGTATCATGTGGTAAAAACAAAATATCTGCTTGATGAACTTCATTAGGGGTACTGACATCAAAATGTGCATAGTGAATTTTTTTAGGTGGTGGTAGATAGATTTGCCATATTGCCTGTCGTGCTAACAACGCTGCAGCGACATCACGTGAGACTTTTGCTGCTTCAGCAAGTTTACTAATCGCTGCTTTACCTCTCCAGTATCCTCTTGGGCTATAATAAACAGATTCCATTATCATAATCAATTGATTAAATACCAGCCCCTAACATTATTTTACCTTTCATACCAGCTTTTATCAGAAAAGCAGCTAATCTTTCTCGAAGTGATTTATCTTTTATATTATTTCTGGCATGAATTAATTTTACATCTGCAATATGTCGTTGTTGCAAATCTTTACTTTTATACGCCACATCATGAACGTGACACGCTTGATCAATTGCGTTTATTGGATACTCTCCAGGTTTTGTTTGGTCTCGGTTATCGAGTCGGATATCGAGACGAGTTCCAGGACGACAATAATTATATCCAGGTAATTGTTTTTCACCAGGATACTTTGCCCATGGAGCTCCTGGTAATTTACCTAACGAAGCAGCGATATCACCACCTGTTTTTAATGAAATAAATTTGTATTTTTTGTACCACATTTCACACACCTGCCTGTAAGTGCGCGCCTGTTATTTTTTGTTATTATTGTCGTTAATCCAGTGATGGACGTATGCGCTCTACATCGAACGCAATATAAACTCATATCATTATTATATGGATATAATTGATTTCTCAGCGACACGAAAACAAGAGCCAGTTAAGCATCATCCAGCGCTACCAAATTCTATCAGAGCAATTATACTTGGCCCATCTGGGTCTGGTAAAACGCAATTATTACTTAATCTGATAATGCGATGGCTCAAGTGGGAAAAATTATATTTAGTAGCACCATCTGTAGATGATCAACGATGTTACGAAGTACTTAAAGATTTTAATGAAAATGCAAAATCGCTGTGTCCTGATAATGATGCTATTGATTTTATCACCGATATTGATGAAGCTCCATCTGTAGATGATCTTGATGGATGTATCAATAATCTCGTAGTATACGATGATGTGATGCTGGATAAACAATCAAATCCAGCTCGGATATTTTCGCGAGGCCGTCACAAAAATACAGACGTGATTTATGTTACTCTGCGATATACACAAATTCCTAAAGTAATCAGAGATAATTGCAATATCTTAATTGTGTTTAATGGAGTAGATAATTATACTTTACAAAATATTTATTATACTTGGTGTTCATGGGACATGAATATGATTAAATTTAGAAACTTATTTTCAAAAGCACAAGCTGTTCCGTTCGGATTTATAACAATAAATTTACATGACCCAAGATCTAGATATCGTATAGGTCTGGATAAAATCTTTGGTTAATTATAGCAGCAGTGGGGGTGAATGACCAATACTGAGTGACCAACGCGTAAACGAAAAATAAAAACGCGCGTCAGAGATAAAGTAAGGAGAGAATCTAACTAGGTTGTGGTTTTTCGCTGACCTTAAGATTTCCTTTTCGTATCAAGGCTTTCTTTTTATAAATAATGTCTCAAGCAAAATGGTCTGTTCACCCCCTCTGCTGCTGAAACATTGTTTTGTTTCTCAAACTTCGATATTTGTTTTTCTGCGACAGGAAATTCTATGCCGGTGAAATTTAAACTTGAAACATGATTGACGTATTTTTGCAACACGATCAGCATTTTTTTCTGCTGGAAATAACGCAGAAAGAATGGTCCATTGGAAACAGCTATTATCGATGTTTCTGACATTGATGCAGCACTTTTTCTTTTTCATTTTCTGCGGAAGATCAACGAATGAATTACCACGAAGAATATTATATTTCATTGTATGAAACAGAATTTCGGAAATCATCTTAAATTTCCAAACTGAACCTGATGCAGTAAACTCCTCTATTTTTTCCAAATTTCCTGATGAATCTTATCAGCGAGCAAGGTAAGATTAGTTCCAGGTAATACACGCTTTGATTTTGTGCTGATAAAAGGATCAGCAATTTCTTCGTCAATATCATCTCCGGAAACGTATAGCTTTGACAGTATACCATGGTACTGTACTAGGATCTTCAAACCCTTGTGCACATCAAGCTCACGTTTTATTGTTGGCTCCAGAAGATGAAATAGATTTACTGAGGTAAAATTTGACAGAACGATTTATTTATCAAATCTGTAGCTTCTGTCAAACCACCAAAAGCGGTAGCAATTTTTTTTCACGCAACTTTAACACTGAATTATAATACTGTTTACAAATCTTTAATTGAACAAATCTATTGCTTAATGTATAATGACATAAAAAAAATAACGACAAACGCAAACGAGATGGAATACTACTACGTTCACCCGAAATATAATATGTACGCAGGAAACATGCTAGGGTCGGTGATAAATTTAAAATCAAAGTTATCGTTTGGTGAGGCAACTCCGGCGGGTTATAAGATTAGCGTAAAATGGGAAGGAGATACAACGCGAACAGAAATGTTCAGGAAAGATTTCATCTACTCATTGTTTTGCACAGATATTCCAGAAGGAAAACGAGTTTACAGAGTCAATGGTTCGGTAACTGATGATAATATTGCAAATCTTGGTTTTCAAGACGAATATCAACCACATCCAGTATTTGATTTGTATGAAGCAAATGATCAAGGAATAATCAGACTATTAAAACCCAAAAAATCATCAGGAAATATTATCAATAGCGGATATTTGCAGGTTCGCGTTAGGGGAAGAATAATGAATATTTTCGTTATTCTCACAGAATTATTTTCGAGGTTTTTAATGGACTAATTCCGCAGGACAGTTGTCCTGGGCTTGTGATTAATCATATTAACAACATCAAGACATAAAATCGTCTATAAAACCTTGAGCTGGTTACTAAACAAGAAAATGTGATGAAAGGTAAAGGTGGAGGAGTTAATTTTAGATTACCAGCAAAATCTGCTGTTTCATTTAATCTTGAAACAAACAAAGATATAAAATTTCTTTCAATAAATTCAGATGCTCGATATTTTAACATTGTTCCAATGTCTGTAAAGTTTGCTGCAAATAGTAGAACAAGATCAGCTTATTCATAAAAATACAATACTAGTATCATTTTTAGATAAAATAACTTAGCTTTATTCAATATTTTGCTTAGTTCTTCCCAGCTAATACAATTATGACACCACAGCATTATTAAGGTTCTGTCATATGTAACATCAATAACTGCTCCTACTCGCAGTTTCATTTTCTCTGATGATGTAAGAAGAATTTTTTTCATTGTTTCCTTTGGTCAATATAAAGTTAACGGAAATATCTTTTTTTCTGGCTCTGAGAAACATTTTCTTATCGCATGTTCAAGTTCGAACGATTGACGATTCTTGCTTTTCCGTGAAATCTAACGTTGTTCATTATTATTTTAATAAATTAGAAAAAATGTATTATAATATGAACATGCTTGAAAGACTCGCGCTTATTTACTATACACCGAATGAAGTTGCTGAAAAAAAAATCATCCTCAGACACTCCGTCATGGTCAAAGCCAGAACCAGTTGTTGAAAAAACTTTGAGTAACAACGATGGTGATAAAGATGACAGCGAAATTATGAATGTTGTAGATTAAAAAATCATATAGAAGATCAACAACTGGCAGATACGATGTCAAGTATCACACTGCAAAGAAATATTGAAATTCGATTTTAGTGTTGCGGACAATCAATTATTCTGGCAATTGATAAAGCCTTTTATGAACACCGAGATACAAGGTCGGCAAAAAAGTATAGAATTCAATTTTGTATTTGTTAAGGTTTTTAACTTGATGTCGATGACTTCGTCATTGCTAGCGCCAGATCGAAAATCGTATCTGATATCGTTATGCAAGCCTGTAAAGTGTAAAGCGGTCTTACTCAAATACGAAGAAATTTACAAAAACATTATGTCTGAATACTGCTAGTCGGTACCCAACTATTTAACTTATCGCTGTAACCGCGCCATTTGACAAGACTTTTATTGCCACGTTTTCTGATTACTCTTTCGATAACAAATACATCTTGATCTGTATTTTGTAATTCCTGTTCTTAAAAGCTACCAATTACTGGTTTGCCTGACAAATCTTTTAGCGCGTTCGTTACAGGAATTGTCATTAAAACTTTATCAAAGACAAATACTTGTTCGGTCGAGTTTAGGGTAAATCCTTTTTCAAATACTTTTTTTGTCAGAGAAATCCTGACTTTGTCTCCGATTTTAAATTTATGCCTCCGGTACATATTTTCGTTTGCAAATATCGGATTTTTAATTGAATCAATTGTTGACATTTGGAAAGATCTGTGTTTTGTGCTGTTGTAATCAGGTACTATCTTTTGCAAATCATCAATATATCTGTTTGTGTTTTTAGCTGTCAGATGTTTGTGGATTTTTTCGTTTAGTGTACTATTAAAAATCTTTATGTTTATTACACACCATCCACCTACTGTTTCTTTAGATAATTCGTCTTTGGAACATACTCCGTGAAAAGTTTTTGCTGATATTAGTTTGTCTAATATTTCAGAGTTCGTTAATGGCAACAAAGTTGCCCGCGATTTTAGCGTCTTGTTCCCTGCAACATTAATCCGCGACCATTTACTCCTCTGCCGATTCATAGCAGATTGGCAGTAGACTGCCGGCTAGCCCTGCTAGAAGTAGAGCGAAAGGAATAATTCCTTCTTGTTTCATTTTTCGTGCTGTTGACCTCGGCTTTGCCGATGTTCTCTTTTTTGTGGTTGTCTTTTTTGTAGTTGACGGTTTTGCAGTTGGCAATTTTAATTTTATTTCCTAGACTAAACTAAAGTTCAAAGAACTTCAAGTTCGACTATACAATCTGTTTGATACCGTCTCCTGAGACACCGTCTCTGGGAACTGCTTTTTTAATTGCTCCTGATACTGCTCCTGATGCCGCTGCTAGCCTTAGTGTCCCTAGTACAGGTATTAGTTTTGGTAATACAGTTCTGGCTATTGTTGCAAGTGCTGGTCCAAGAAAGCAGCCGTTGATGACAAGGTCGTTCCCCATCGCCGTTATTTGCGCAACAGACAGGTTAAGAACAAACGGTTTACCTCGATTAAGTTTATTGATTTGTTGTTGTGTTAACACTAGTTTTGTTGCTATTCCAGTTGTTCCTGACGAAGTCAGCGCTGGCGATATTTTAAGAGAAACTGAACGGTGTTTATTAACAGCTGCAGAAAGTTTCTTACTTTGCCCTGGAGTCAGGTATATATCTTTTGTAGTATATTACATTGTCATTATACTTGTTTTGTAGACAATAATTGTTTGACAATACTTGTTTGGTAGACGAATTATACTTGTACAGCCATTCTTCCTTCGGTTGCGTCAATTGTTAAGAATCTATCACTGACAACAAGCGCGTATACGTTAAGCGCTGCTGCTGAAACTCGACCAAGCTTCCAAGTAACTTCGATATCAACGGTTGATCCGATAGCTCTTTTCGAATGCTTTAATACTTCAAAGTAAAAGATCGGGTAAAGGGTTCTGAATTCCTCAACTGATATTTGACTTCCGCTATCCGCGTCTTGATATTTTGCATTGCCTCCATCAAGTACATGTATGCTCGGGTAACTTTTCTATTAGCTTCTGCGGCAAAATTGCATTCGATTGCTCGTTCAGAGTATTGTTTCGAATTTATTCTAGAAAAGATTCGTCTAACATCAGAGTTATCAAATATGACGTTGTTTTGTACTTGATTGTTAATCCGATCTTGTTGCTGAAACACAACAAATGTCTTGGTAATTGCTCACTTGGTGATGTTGTGATACGCCATGTGTATTCCGTTTTATTTGGAATCGCGGTTTGGTATATTTAGTTTTCCTGGAAATATATTTTTTTGTGTGCGCGTTAAGCATTGTTTCAAGTTCTATTGATTTACTAATCGATGGCACAACTCATTGCATCCACAACGCTAGTCTAGAAATTACAAACTGTGCGTTGGCTCCACCAGATCGAATCAAACAATCGTTTTGTTCTGCTCGATCAAGAACAAGTGTACGTTTTAGTCCGCGAAATACTTTGTTGTAATCGCGACAAAAACCCAAAATTGTGCTTAACGGCAACATCATTGTTATTTGAGGAGATTCTGCTGCAAGCGTTCTTCGCTTTGCATATCCTTCACTGTATCGTTGTTGTCTCGAGTTTGTTACAGCTAATCTTACTGAATTTCCTATTGCAGCTGGATCATGAGCCTCAGGATTAACGATAAGATTATTATTATCTGCTGCGACATTACCTTCAGCCGTTTGACATTCACTTGAGATAGCAATTCCAGATCCAGTATCCTTAAACCACATCATGTTTGTTACAACTGATCGTGAATAATCTTCGCTGAATGAAAGAATGTTAAGAACTGTGCTTGAAACAGGCAAGTGCATTGAAATATCTTCTACGGTTTGATTGGACAACTGGTATCGTGCACTTCTAAACAAACTTCAGCAGTTATTGACAAGTGCAATATCAGTATCAGCTGCGATATTACCACCAGCTGCTGTTAATATTTGCTCACGCACTTTAAGTAGGGCCTTGTGCGGTAAAAGAAACACGTCTTCATCTCGTGAATTAAAAGTTCTGACGCCGGCTTTATTTGGTTCCTTTGAGTTTTCATCGAGATATTCGACATACTCAAATTCAAGTGCGACGTCGTCGGTGTCATATTCTTCGGTAAGATCAAGATAATTTTCAACTGACATTTTTATTAACCATTGCCACATAAAATTATTCGTATAAAAGACTAGAAAGCAGAAATCAATCACGCTAAAAAAAACCAGCAAAATTACTAGAAAGCCGCAATCTCTGATTCAATAGATTTTGTCTTCCTTACTAGTTTTGATATTATTTCTTCTCCTCGAGGTGATAACAATATTTTAGTTGTTGCAATCATTGCTTGTTTAGTATCTGCCGTTGGTGCAATTGTTGAAATTACTTTTGTAATATCTGGTGTGGATGGCTTTGGTTTTATCTTGTCGGCGATCTTTTGTCCGACCACAGTTCCGGCTGCAGATGCCGCTCCAGTAGCAAATGCTTTTGACGAGTCTGTTGCAATAGGTGTAACTTTATGCGCGATTCCTGGTATATTTTCAACAATCTTAGAAAATATATCTTCAACGAAACCTCCTACGATTTTTCATCGATAAACATTTCTTTGTTTCATGATTATTCAATGTTGCATTACAAAATTAGTTTGATAACAAATCTTACAAAATTGGTTTACTGTATGCTAGAAACTTTGGTAGAACTGGTAGAATCTTTGTTTGGTAGAATTGGTAAACTTTGTTTACTGGACAGATTGAAGGTGTAGGTAATAGGTAACAATCTTATTGTTAAGATCAACCTGTCGTCCAGACTGATCTGTTAGTTGCATTGTGATGCCTGATATTTGATTTTCTAAGTTTATTGGATAGTATATCACCTGGCGAGGAATAAATTGCATCAGCGATCCAGATGGAACGTCTGGAAAAAGCTATAAACTGTTTGTCCTTGGCTGCCCTTAGCAGTATAAGAACCAGGTGCAATAGAGCAGTTGATTAAAATCGTGTTTACTTGAGTTATGTTAACCGGAACATGTCCATCGTGTGATATATTTTTTTTTTCTCCGACCGAGCCATATTGTTTTTTTTTTATCAAACCCGAGCAACGGAGAAATACTTGTTGCTGTTGAAACATCGATGATCAAATTATTTTTAACGTGATTCTAGAACGTAATGTGTTGTAGTTTGGCATCAACTCGATATTATCAGCGATTCCTCCATATTTTGTGATTAACTCTTTTATTGCTTTGTTAAGGTCTGTTACTTTATACGCGTCTTGTGGTATTTTAACGATGCCCACGTGCCTAGATTAAACTTGAAGTTGTCGTTGATGCCTGTTTTTACGTTAGCCATTGCATGCCACGCTGTAGCAGAAATTAATCCGATTTCGTACTGTCGATCGGGATGAAGTTGTATCAGCGGATTGTAGTTTACACTAAAATTTGCGCTGTCGTTTGTAGTTTGTGAAGAGTCAAGTAATAACGTTGTTGATATCATTATTTATTTTGGTAATACAAAAAAATATCATGCTGATAGTTAAAATCGTGTTGACTAAGCTTAAAGTTTACCGTAAAAGATCGCCATGTAAAATTTCGTATTCGCTTGTTGTTAATAACCCGTTTGGGCGCAGATGATCAAGTATATCCACAATTACGTTGTCGATTTCAGTGCTAACATTGCCAGCTTCTTTCGATGATATTAATAACATCAATAGGTCAACCATTTCCGAGGTTGATGTAAACAGTTTCATACCTGATCCAGTTGTTTCTCTGGAGACTTTGTCTTCTGGTAATTTTTTTTTTTTATCTCTTTCCGTATCGTACTTATCAAACAGTCTTTAAAAGTTCCGACCTATGGGATATTCTTTTTCTCTAGTTCTGTATTGCTTTGCTGTTTTACTTATAACATCAGTAATAATTCCTTCTCTCATTTTATCATATAAATTCAGTAGTTCATCTTCTGTTTAAGCTTCTTTTATTGACTCTTCAGCTAAAACAAAATCATCATATATTTGTCCTAAAAATTTTTGTAATTTGTTGTACTTCTTAACTTTCCATGTTCGAATGTACATAATGTCGTTTAATTTTTCACTTTCCAGATATTCTTTTAATAAAATCAACAAGTTCAGAATCTTGTATTTTCGCCGTAGCATTTTTTCTGTAAAAATTTATCTGATCTTTTAACGGTATTATTTATTAGTTCATTTCAGTTCATTTTCTTTGTTCCTCGGTTAATTCTTTAGTTTCTTTTGCCACATCTTCTATTAACCTCCTTAACGCAGCAGGATTAACGGTTAATTTTGCTATTGCATGCTGAAGCGCAAGAGGGTTGTTTATTAATGTGTCAAATTCTGCTTTTCGTCTAACAGGATCAGCAATGTTTCTTACAAGCTCCTCTGCAATTCCTTTAGCTTCTTCTTTTGATCTTTCACCAAGCAAACCAAACAAACCTTTCTCCTGTAATTTCTTTAGCTCGTCAGTTGATAGATCAGCAGAATCTGGTTGTTTGCCAAGTACAGCCTCGGTAACTGGCCTAAAAAGCTTAGCAATTTCTTCCGCCGCAGCAAGTTGTCCTTGGCGTTCTTCTTGTACTTTCTTCTTAAAAGTCGATCTTGTCTCAGCAAATTTCTTTAGCAAATCAATTTTTTGTTTGTGCATTGTTATTCAGTACGTTTCACAAAATTTGTTAACGCGGAAATCTCACACAAGATAGTTGGATATACAACAACGAAACATCTTTGCTTGATCACGTGCTAATTTATCAAATAAGAAAAAGTTTTGTCTTTGGTAGCTCCGTGATAAAGCTCAATAAACTTGTCTTTGGTTACATCACCACACTTCTCGTTTGCAATGTTTCTCACATCAACAATGTCTAGTCCAGGAAACAATATAAAACAGCCCGTATTTCGCCGTATGAACCTATCAACGTTGTAAAACCTTTGGCAAGATAAACAACATTACATTTTTTGTTACGTGACAATGAGAAATAAGATCGTATCTTATTCATCTCATCGTTGTTTAACGGAACATCGTCAAATACAACTTTTTTATGTTCTGACGAATCAAGCTGGTTTACAGGAATCAAATCTTCGGGTTGCTTGATTAAAAATAAGTCTTCGGCAACGTCAAGTTCATCGCGTAGTTTATCGTTGTATTCGCTTACTAATTCGTATATGTCCTGTTGGGGATTAATTGTGTAAATATACACCATATCGTAGTTAAAGTTGTCGTTGAGCAAAAAGATTCATTAACAAATTTGTTTTGACAGATCCTGTCCTGCCAATTATAAGATAATGACAATCTGGCAATTCGTTGTTATGTTTGTGTTTTACTAATCGCTCTGTATCAAAATTCAATATTGACATTGTCATATTTGTTGGCATACAAATTTTGTCTCGCGTTAAAATAAACAATGAATTTTTTCACAAAATTCGGAACGATAGGCTCGGTATCTTCTGCTACTGATATAACAAAAGACGGTAAGGTTGATCTATCTGCGTTTTGTCCAAAAAATCTGGCGATACAATGACTGGAAACTTGTTAACATCAAATCAACGAGTGCTTGATCTTGAAGCATCATATACACCAGTAAACGTTAACAACACACAAGCGGTAAGTTATGGTCAGTTTAAATCCGTTGACGATAACAAGCTTGATAAGACAGGTGGAACAGTAACTGGAAATGTTGATATGTCGAGTAAAACGATTATCGGGTTGGAAACTGCATATCCGCCAGCAAATTTGGTTCAAAGTCAAGCAGTAAGTTATCTGCAATTGAAATAAGTAGATAATGACAAGCTTGATAAGACAGGCGGTATAGTGAGTGTAAACATCGATATGTCTGGTAAAAAGACCACTGGAATAGAACAAGATTTCCCACCAGCAAATGTTAATGCTCTAATGCAGTATTACAAGTTTTATCATAAAAATCTTTGGTGCGTAAAATATGCTACAAGTATTACAGCAGGATACTTCAGGTAATATCATATTTACCATTGATAATGACAGGCTCTGGTATAATTTCAAGCGGGGCATCATTAAACCTGTTTTTGTTGATAATATCTGGCGCTGGTGTTTCTCTTGCAACAGAGTGTAAAAGAAATTGATCCTCGATTTGAGACCAAAAAAATGCTTGCAAAAGAGCAAGTATCACTTATAAAAAAATTACTTCACCAGACACGATCTTATTTGTGCGGTGTAAAATACGATATGGACGATTTGATACGTGAGTTTCGTATCATTGACAGTATGTTAACAGATATTCTCCAATGAGAGTTAGCAGGTATGAAAAATATTATCAAACAAAGTATGGCGATGATAGCCAAGTAAGAAATTTTGTCTAAAATTTATAAAATAATGTTTGAAAACTTAGCAGTGAAAATAGCAAATAACAGCAAGATTAAAAATCTGATGATTGACGGTAAACAGTTGACAGTTGAAATTAAAAATGATACTTCAGGAATATGTTTCAGCGGCCGTGACAAACTAAAACTTTCGCTCGTCAGATTTGACTGCAGTGAGTATTTCAAATATCGTGAGCCACTGCGTGATGAGTTATCAGCAAGGTTTGCTAACTTCCATGATCCGATCAGTCAACAAAAATATACTAAAATAACAATAGATCTTCATAGGTCAAAAATATTTTCTGTTGGTAGCAAATATCTGCTTAATAATGTGTATTCGTTTTGAAAGAAATAGAGGTTAATGAGCCAGAAACCTCCTTTTATTTACTTTACTACTGAAACCAGCTTTACGGTGTATTGATTGAGGAGGGAATTACGAGCCTGTTTTGAAATATAGTTTAGGCTTAGACGACAGAACGAATGTAACCTGTCAACCGTAATATGATGAAGTAGGTCTATTTCAAAACTCATAACAAGTACGTCCCTTTCAAAATGAAAGAAGAACCTCATCAAAAATAAGTTTGTAAATCCTATGCTTGATTTTTTTTTATGTTTTCTCTTTCAATACACGTAGTACAGATGGGGGGGGGGAATCAGGGAGACAAACGGCTTCAGACCACAATTATGACATTACCATTAATTATTGTAAATTTTTACTACAACCAGAAAGAACATTGTAACGTTCTGCACATACAATGACAACTTAGTACATGAAATCCTGAAAGTTTCATCATGGTTTGACCGGGTAATTTTTGTGTATCAATACGGTAAACAGATTAATTAAAGGGATGTAACATAAACGTGCTTGACGGACATGGAATTAGGTGACATCTTGCATATAACTGTCTTTATTGCAGAGAAGGCAATTTTAACGATTTATACCGTTTTGTAAAGCCTAAGATCTACCCTTTCATTATCAACATAGCTTGTAACACGTTAAAACATGTCAGCAGTGAAACACACTGTTGACCCTGGAACTACTCTTTTCGGACTATCTTCCTGATTTGGGTAAATCTCGAGGGAACTAAGTGTGGTCTGGTTTGTGGCAAAGTCTAATTCAGTCCTTCGTTTGGTATGTGACATATATTTCAGCTCTCTGCAGTATGTCTTATCAATGTCTATTGCAAACTATGAGTTGGACTGCTGTTACTAATTGTGTAGTGCTGGTTGTCAGCAAAGTGCACCTTTCTGACCAGATGATTTCAAGACCATGAAACTAAAACAGCGGTATATTCCTTAATTATGGGCATTTTTCAAAGCAGTGAAACGTTATTTACAGTGTAAGACATTTCCTATCTGAAATTAAGTTGTGACTGTGGAAACAATTGTGAATAAAATTTGCATTGACTTTTCAATGATCCTTGAAAATTTACAAAATATTTCAAACCTATGAATCAAATGACAGAAAAATAAAAGCAGACTTGCTAAATTTTAGACAGCAAAGTAAACCAAAATACTTTTAAGATACGTGGTAGGGTGTGCCTGTGCAACGCATAGGACTTGGTCCATCGATAGTGAGACATGATAACTCAGTGGGGTTTTTTTAAAATGTGTGCAGGAGTAGACACTAATGAAGTCTAACAAGTGCTGTGTTCCAGGTTTTTGTGTTAGGTAATCAGTCAGGTGTTTTTAAAGATTATAGCACACTCACATTACCCACAGTGATATGATTACTAACATGTTTAATAGCAAAGTTGCACAGCGCTCCAATGACAGCAAAAACAAAAGGTGACCTTATAATAGGACAGTGCAGTTTCGTAGAGGCTTTACCTCTCTGAGCAGTAGTGTGGATCATTTTTATGAAGGCCTGAGCAACGTCTTTAGGAAACTATATGCCATTGTGGTAGTATGAACTAATCTTGTGGGGATATGAACTAATCTTGTTATGGCATGAACTAATCTTGTGGTGGTGTGATCTAATCTTGTGGCTGGATGACCTAATCTTGTGGTGGTATGATCTAATCTTGCCGTGGTATGAACCAGTCTTGGCGACTTTTGCTAGGTAGATTGAATGCGTTTTGGGGTGGAGTTGTCAGCACCCCTTAATTGCATCTGGGTTAATCAAGTATATACACCTTTTTCCCGATACCTGGTTAAGCATGAAAGGACATAAGGTATGTTTCTATCCGATACCTGGTTAAGCATGAAAGGACACAAGGTATGTTTCTATTCGATACCTGGTTAAGCATGAAAGGGCATAAGGTATGTTTCTATCCGATACCTGGTTAAGCATGAAAGGACATAAGGTATGTTTCTATCCGATACCTGGTTAAGCATGAAAGGACATAAGGTATGTTTCTATCCGATACCTGGTTAAGTATGAAAGGACATAAGGTATGTTTCTATCCGATACCTGGTTAAGCATGAAAGGACATAAGGTATGTTTCTATCCGATACCTGGTTAAGCATGAAAGGACATAAGGTATGTTTCTATCATTAAACTTATCACTAAAATCAAATGAAAAATGCTAGATATGGACATTTTCCAAGAAATGTATAATCAGAGGAAAAGCTCCATTTTGCATCGTTACTTTGAGAAGTATGAAATAGTTTTAATTATTATTATAGTGATTATTCATCCCCTGACAGTTACAAATACTTGTTATGTATATCTAATTTGTATTGTGTGTTTAATTTTTGTTCATAAGTGTAGATTGTAACAAATTCGTGTACGTTTTATCATAGGTATGTGTTACTAGTATGTCACATCATCGTCGTCGTCATCATAAACATTATCGTCACCGTCATCATCATAGTCATCATCATCACTGTATGTAAATGGTTGAATCTGTGAAAACAATTGTGTAAATGACCCCAGGCACGAAATAAACTTGACATTTATTAATATATTTTCCACTCTAACTTGTAAGGGAAATAATATTGAAAATGAGGTTGTGAGAAGTGTGTTGGAATGACAAATATCTTAGGTTCATACTTAGGTGACCGCTCCGGTGACCTAGTGGTTAAAGCGTCCGCCTCGGATGCGGGAAATCGCGGGTTAGAACCCTACCTGGGTCATATAAAAGACTTATAAAAATGGTACTAACAGCTGCATCGTTATGCGCTCAGCATTAAGCGGTTAGTGTGAGGACTGGTCGGCCTGGTTTCAGGATAATGTGACTGGGGGGAACATCATGCTACATGTCTGTGGCATGATGCCCCAGTGCTTGACATCACTATAAGCTGCCACACTGCAGACATCGTAGCCATATGACTGAAAAATTGTTAAAGCTACGTTAGAAATCCAACACACACACACACACACACACACACACACACACACACACACACACACGTAGGTAAACTAAATAATATCACGGTGTAATTATATAAACTATGCCTACTAAAGCACTCTTTGAGTCTTGTTTCTTGCCATAATATTAATATTTTTTTATGTTTGTAATTCACTATGCCGCTTCCCTTAATTAGCCTTTATTTAGAACATTGTCTTAACTGTTGCAACCTCTGTCTGAACATTTCAGTTAAGTACATTGTCGTAACTGTTGCGACCTCTGTCTGCACATTTCAATTAAGAACTGCCATGTATAATTAATTGAATTGTTTGTCTGTTAGTTTTAAATTTTTTTATTTCATTACATGTTATTGTAATGTAACATTGTTTGCTGGACTTGACCTTGTCCAAAATTGAGTTCATTTCTGCTTGACCTGGTTGACATTTTTTTATTTTTTATTTTTTATTTCATTTATGTAAACAACTAATAGCTTCATTATTCTCTATGTGTGTGAGCTTATTACCTAATTATTATCCAGGTAAACAAAGAAGGAGTAAATAGGTTGATCAGGGTCAGGGTTTTGGAGATTCCCAAGTGAATTTTATAGGTTATTGTGTTGTTAATAACAAGGCTCATTAGATCATTCTAGAAGGTTATTTTCCATCAGGTAATGGTTGTTTTTAGAAAATGCTGTTTGTGGCCTTGAGGTCAAACAGAGAACTATATCATCTGTGAGGATTTTACCAGTCGTGCTTTAACATCTAGCACTTTAAGTTGTATTATGTTGTGACCAATTTGGGCTGAATTTTATTTTCTTCAAATTATTGATTTCAAAAGATTATTTTCTCTGGAAATGCAAAAGTGCTCTGACAAACTTCTTGGAAAAAGAGATTCATTGGAATTTATACTGAATTCAAACCTGGAATAATATTTCTGTGATTCAACAAGAGACTGTTGACACTTCAGTACTTCGCAGGCCATAACAGACACGTCATCACCTTCAATTTTAAATCTCTTCGAGACTTGAACTGAGTTTTATTCAGGACATTTTATTACTAGGACTAGTGTCTTTAATTCTTTGATATTTTTGGGGATTTAATTCGCAATACCGTAAGTTCCTTTTTCTCACTTTTCACTTTGCATTCTAGAGAAATAAATTATTTGTTAAATTTTACAAAGCTTGTTGTCTTCACTCTTTTCTGTTACTTATTTTAAGAGCATAGACTCGTAACAGAACATTATCTTAACTGTTGCGACCTCTGTCTGAACATTTCAATTAAGAACCTTGTCTTAACTGTTGAAACCTCTGTCTGAATTAATCCAGATGTCACCTCTAGTTCAATAAATGGAGAAAAAGTAATACTAAGTAAATAGAATAATATTTTCGGGGAGATTTTTTCAGAGTCTATAGACTTACGTGAAGATTTCAGTGTGCTATCATTGCAAATGATAGTAGCTACTATGTGCTGAAGTGATGAAGATGATACTATTTTAATTGAGCAATAATTCTGGCAGTGTCGTAATGAGATGAGATGACACCGAATTTTGGAACTTAGTACTATCGATAAACGATTTATCTGCGTTCGTGCGTCCCTGAGATTCGTTTACATGTGAAGTATTTCTGTGCATGAAAGTGGTCAGACATTGTAGATGCATCGTAGATGACAGTGTAGATACATTGTAGATGATAGTGTAGATGCATTGTAGATGACAGTGTAAATCCATTGTAGATGACAGTGTATATGCATTGTAGATGACAGTGTAAATGTATTGTAGAAGACAGAGTAGATGTATTGTAGATGACAGAGTAGATGCATTGTAGATGACAGTGTAAATGCATTGTAGATGACTGTAGAGGCATTGCAGGTGACAGTGTAAAGCAATGTAGATGACAGTGTAGATGCATTACAGATGACAGTGTAAATGCATTATAGATGACAGTGTAGATGCATTGAATTGTAACAAACAATCCAAGGGGTTTACTTGAGCGATGTCAAGCCCTGGCGCGATTCAGCTAGAAGTCATAAGATTCCCCTAATTCCAAAGACTTCTATACGACTTGTGTTGTAAATTGGAAAGTCCAACGTGTCCATTCTATAATAATTTTACTCTAATTAATACCAGACCACAGATCTCACAACTTCCCAACTGACTATCAACCACACATCTGCAGGGTTTTTCTTCATTAACTTTCCGTAACATACCGTCAGCATTTCACGCCGAAAAACTATACTACTCAACCAACTAATACAGGGAACTATTTTTACTACGGCACCTTAGGTCAGTCAAATCATGGTTTTTAGCCACATTTCGCTTGTAACTTTGCATCACATTTGCCACCATGACAACAATAAACGGCGCCTGCCGACGACGGAACAGTCCCTTCTCGTTTATTCCATTGTGTAATATACCAGTCTCCAATCATAAATACTGCACCTGGAGTCACACTAGTTTTTAAAAGAGACTACTGAACGTATCAGCCCCTATAACATCATATAAATATTTCAGATATCCACAAAAAAAGAAACAAGCAAAGATAAAGAGAAAATAATACGTAAAAGCACCCTGCTGTTGTCCAAACGGGGAAAGGGAGATAATTGCTTACCGCCAAAACGCACTCGAAAATACGACTCTCTGGAAAATGCAGAGGTGTTGCAAACATGCTTCGGAAATCCTAGCAAAACAGGACAAGAAAATACAACGTTCTGGAAAATAGACCGGGCTTACAAAAAATGTACCAAAATAAGACAAGAAACAAAATGAAATATATTATTGTTGTGTTGTGTGCTTAGACTAATAGCGTAACTCACGAAATCATACGTTTATTCCCAAACCGCTATAATTGTATCCATACGATTACTTCTGATTTTGCAGTAGATATATTCAACGTTGTATCACGTGACATATTTAAACAATAATTATGTAATTCAGTTGTATCAGAACAAACGGTACGTACTATATAGTCTAGAGTAAAGAATTTTAAGAAGCAACGGCAAAAAACATTAAATACACCGTTGCCGAACGCACACAGAAAATAACCTTCAACAAAAAGCATTTAACAGTCTAGGAATTTCAGACGTGGACACCCCTACAACATATTTCAAGAAATTAAACTCATGTATAACCACATAAATCAACGTGAAAAAATGCAAGGTCATGTACACGTAATATTATTTGCAGGACTGCACCATCAGCTTTGATTCCTATTTATGGTTAAAGGTGGCTGCATGGCGTCTGCCTCATACAATTTTCATGTTTGGTTCGTTATTCCAAGTGATCTATGTTTTATCTGTCTCTTCGGTACATGACTCGCATCATGCAATGGAAAATGCATGTTGCCCAAAATACTTTATGAGATGTTTGAGTCAAGTTCCGTAAATTGATCTGAATTGTGGTGATTTATGGGTCTCGTGTGAATACTTCTGTGACAGCTAATCTTTATGGATGTGAACGGTTATCGGATTTCTCATAAGAATGTATTAAAGTGTACTGTGATGTGATCAGAATTTACACATTCTGCTCACTTTGGGCATTTGATTATCCATGTGGGAAACATCAAACACAAGCACATGACGTAAGAACCTGCATCTTTCCTTTGACAATAAGCATAAATTGGTAAATATCCATTAACGTCTATTGTAGTCATGGTGGAGAGAATGTCACAAAGCAAGTGTAGTGTACTTGCATGTACTTTAACTTTATAAATCTAGGTATACCCTTACTTTCTGCGTTTTGAGGTCAGTGGGATAAAATTTACTTATAAAGCTACTTTCACATTACAACTATGTATAATACAACCAATCAGCGACATAATAGTAAAAGAGAGATTTTAAAAAATAATTCCTTTTCATTGATCAAATCTTACGGTCGTATGGTGGATCATCGTGCATGCATTTAATCGTATTTATACATTTCTACTACAGAAATGCACGCACCTTATTTCTTCGAGATGAATTGGTTCAATCAATAAGTTTTTGAGATAAAAAACATATTTTTATAATGCTGTCCAAGCAATATTTTTTTAAGAATAAGTGTCTATCTAGATATAAACTACATAACGTTTCATAATACTGTCCAACAATATTTTTCGTTCAATTTATATCAGAGTGTACTTAGTTCTGCTTACAGGTTACGTATCCTTTATTGTTGTCTCAACGAATTTTAAAACTGGAAACAAGTACCTTAAGATTAGAGATTTTAATATATGTTTATTTTGCATATTAATATTCAGACAAGACGGAACTACAAAATGGCTTGTGAAGTCTTATTGCTTTATTGAGACACTATCAATCGGATAAACCTAAGTGTATGAGGCAAAATAGTGGATTGAGTATAAATTAATTCTGTAAGAAAATAAAGGCAAATCCCTCCAGCTGATGCTATCGCTACATTGAGATTGTAAATTGTTATATCATTATTTTAGATGCCATCCCTGAATCAGACGGTAAGAAGAACGAAAGATGATTTCTGGTTGTCCAGCGCACGAACATGGACACGATGATAAGTATTGATTATCAGGCAAACGGATGTGGACACGCTAGTTTATGCTTATTAGTTGTCCAGCAAACGGACAAAGACACGATGATAATTACTAGTTGTCCAACCAACGGATATGGACACGTGAGTGTATGCCATGGTCTGCCTAATATTTAACTCTACAGTTGTACAAAATGCACGAATATCGTTATGACCCTTCAATGTATTACTTGGTATAGCCACTGCTTATAAGTTTGGCATTAATATCTGCGTTGAAAATGCGAACAACTGCTACTTATTCTGCTTTAACCACTGACTTGACAATTTGCCAATGGTCCTTTTAAACCCAGTGAACATAAAACGGCCCCGAGCAACTTTTAAAATATATAAATCCCGATGCTAATCATCATTCTAAATACTGATGCCATGAATAATTTCGTCAATTCTTCTCACATGAACTTGTTAGAAAAGCATTATGTTGTAAATGCATGAGGCGACATTTTAATAAACTGGCGCGCCAGTTTTTATTGTTATAGTTTCTTGCGCAGACTTGATATAAACCGTGTGAGCAGTGTTTAGTCTGTCGTTAAGTCTACTCCATAATATAACTCAATGCTATCAAAACCGCTCCGGTGGCCTAGTGGTTTGAGCGTCTGACGCGGGAGGTCGTGGGTTCAAACCCCGGCCGAGTCATACAAAAGACTTGCAAAAATGTCACTAACAGCTGCCTCGCAAGGCGCTCAGCATTAAGAGGTTAGTGTTAACACTGTTCGGCCTGGTGTCAGGATAATGTGACTGGGTAGGACATCATGCTACATGTCTGCGGCATGATGCCCCAGTGCTAGTCATTACTATAAACTGCTACACAGTAGACATCATAGCGATATGACTGAAAAATTGTTAAAGCTACGTTAAAAATCCAAATCACACACACTATGCTATTAAACTAAGTAACAGAAAAGAGCGAAAACCAACAAGATTTGTAAAATTCAACAAACAATTTATTTCCCTATAATACAATTTATTTTTTACGGTATTGTCAATTAAAGCCCAAGTAGTCTTAAAAGTTATATAACAAATCCAAAAGTTGAGAATATTCTGAATGAATCCCAGTGGTGCTCTGAATGAATTCCATACTTAACGTGCTTATGCGCCAATGGTCTCGAATGTGCTAAGGTACCAACAGTTTTTTATGCATCGCAATGATATAATCCAAAATGTCCTTGAACGAATTTACAATCATCCCAGAATAGTAATTTAGTCCAAAAAGTATTAATGAGCACTTTGTCATTCCAGTGAATAATTTCAATAAATAAATCCTCCCCCCAATAATAAATGAAACGAAACTAAAACTGACTCATTTAAGATTCGTGATAAAATATGAATGAGTAATTTTGAAGTAAACAACATCAATATGAAAATAATATGGCCAGGATAAGAGTCGACTTCAAGTCAAAATTCGGAAACAACGTGCTTCTAGAACAAAATCAGGAATGAAAAATTAATGTCGCAAACTCAGATACAAGTAGTACACATGTTTACCTCCTGTAATAATGATCTTAAAACATAACTTAAATAAATGTAAAAAATATTAGCTACGTAATATGTTGCTTACAAAATAAAGTCAATCACACAATTTAGATCTACATGTAAAAAATATTAGCTATGTAATATGTTGATTACAAAATAAAGTCAATCACACAATTTAGATCTACATGTAAAAAATATTAGCTATGTAATATGTTGATTACAAAATAAAGTCAATCACACAATTTAGATCTACATAAGATATACTCATGGAGAAAAGCCAATACACAATACAAAATAAATATACATAACAACAACCTTCATCAACAAAAAGAAACATTTATACAGTAAAGCATAATTTTACATATCAGTTAAATAGACATATAAGTAAATTACATAAGATAATGTCTTGCGAATGACACAAATATACATGAAGCAACATACTATTTCAATAAATATGAAAGTGCATCTTCAATTAGATTATCTTTTCCCTTGCTGTGCATGATGTCAACATTGTATTCCTTCAATATCAAATTCCGCTTTAAAAAATCTCTGATTTTTGTTTATCATTTTGCTAATGAAAGTAATGGGTTGGTTATCACTGAATAAATAGCTGGAAGAGCTGAACTATTATACACTTCAAAGTGTTGTAAAGCCAGTATTAAACACTTCAAAGTGTTGTAAAGCCAGTATTAAACACTTCAAAGTGTTGTAAAGCCAGTATTAAAGCCAAACATTTCTTCTCAATTGTGAAATAATTTCTTTGGTGCTTGTTTGGAATTTTTACAAAATTAGTACACTGGATGATCCACATCATTTGTGTCTTCTTGAATCAGTACTCCACCAACCAGAACATCACTTGCATCAAGAGACATTTTAAAGGATTGACTGAAAAATGGAGCATAAAGAACTAGTACACCCTTAAATATGGTCTTTAATTTATCATAAACATCCTGACATTTCTCATAACAATGAAAAGTGGTTTTCTTACTCAGCAAATTGGCCAGACTTTCATAAACTATGGAAAATTTGGAACAAAATTTCCGATAATATCCAGTCATACAAAAATATCGCATCAGGGAATTCAGAGATAGCTTTGACCTTAGCTTCTATAGGTTTAACTTGACCGTATCCCACAATATGACCTAAAAATGTAACACACATCATGAGAGAGAGGAACTCCAAGTCGCTCAAGTGGGAATTGGGAAGTAGAGGCAGATGAACCTAATTATATATTCTCTGTCTCCATCGGCAGATGCGATGACTACCACCAGATAGCATGGTCAGGGAGGAACTATTGTCCTGGGTATCAATCAGATAACAAAATACAGGATTTCCGCCAAGCGCCCATTGTAGGGATACAATATTACAAAGAAAAAGAGATACTACACAATTCTTGACAATAATCTATAGTTTATCTGACTATGCTTTTGTCATCCGCAATGACTAAAACTCAAACACACTTTTCATTTATTTCTTGAGATTGTCTATCAATCTGAATGATGACATATTTGTGTGCAAATATGTCAAAACATTTCTTGGCTCTGAACATCACATAACATATCCAGCGTTCTAGCCTAAAAATAACGTCATACTCCCTCATACACTCGGATGCAAATCACGCCATTGCTGAAATATGTTACACGCGTTTTGATTCCCTTTTAATCTATCATTTTCGACTATATATAGAGGCGCGTTTGCCGCTTGTGTTATTCATTGTCGTCTCGTCAAAACGAACGTACATTACTGTTAAGAGTCTATGCTCTTAAAATAAGTAACAGAAAAAAGTGAAGACAACAAGCTTTGTAAAATTTAACAATTTATTTCCCTAGAATACAAAGTGAAAAATAAGAAAAAGAACTTACGGTATTGCGAATTAAATCCAAAAATAATCCAAGAATTAAAGACACAAGTCCTTGTAATAAAATGTCCTGAATAAAAGTCAGTACAAGTCCCGAAGAGATCCAAAATTGAAGGCGATGACGTGTCGGTTATGGCCTGCGAAGTACTGATGTGACAACAGTCTCAGAAATATTATTCCAGGTTTGAATTCAATATACATTCCAATGGATATCTTTATCCAAGAATTTTGTCACAGCACCTTTGTATTTCCAGAGAAAATAATCTTTTGAAATCAATAATTTGAAGAAAATAAAATTCAGCCCAAACTGGACACAACATAATACAATTTTAAAGTGCCAGATGTTAAAGCACATCTGGTAAAATTATGACAGTCACAAGAAAATATAGTTCTCTGTTTGACCTCAGGTCATAATTAGCAGTTTCTAACAACAACCATTACCTAATGGAAAATAACTTTCTAGCATGATTTAATGAGCCTTGTTTATTTAAAACATAATACCCATAAAATTCACTTTGGAATCCCCAAAAACCCTGACCCAAATCATCATGTTTACCTGAATAATAAATTGGTCAATGAACTCATACCCATAGGTGATAATGAAGCTATTATTAGTTGTTTACATCAATGAAATAAAAAAATTTAAAAAGTCAATCAGGTCAAACAGAACTGAACTTAATTTCTGGACAAGGTCAAGTCCAGTAAACAATGTTACATTACAATAGCATGTAATGGAATAAAAAAAATTAATACTAACAGACAAACAATTAAAGTAAATATATATAACAATTACAAAGTGAGCAAGATGACCGTACCCTCTAGTTGTGGAATATCTCCTGACAGGGTAGACGAAAGAAACTAAATCATAAAAACAGTTAAGGAACTGACTAGAGAAGTAAGGAGGAGACAGGGAAAATAGAGAGGGCTTGGGATGACGCTAATACAGAAAAGGAAAGAATAAAGATTGAACATGCTCTTTTTAATGAGTGAAACTTGTAAGAATCCTTACTTGATGACATATTTTGTAGTTCAAATTTTGTCAATGAAATCACTCTCCGTTCAAGCATTTTCGTTTGAGAGGATTCATCCTGTAAGGATGCTGTTACACAGGTGTAGAATCTACTATTTCAGTGTCATGGCAGATTTTATTTGTTCATGTTGGAACATCTGTAAACAAGTGCTCGTATACACAAACTAGCTGTTTTAATTCACCTTTTTCTTGTGGCTGCACATGTGAAGTTTCTGGTCCAGATCATTCAATATTTCTGAATTCAGAAGAGTGGTTAAACCAAAGTCACTATGGTCCGATTGCATTCCATCGCTTAAATCCTCATTGTATGGGACAGGTTCAACTAATTTGACTGAATGATTAACAGGGCTATCTCCATCAACATACACCTGAAAGATATTTATATGGCAAAGTAGTCACTTTCTTTTCAACTGTATCAGTACCATCATACTTAGCCTGATGAGGAGTTTGATGTATGGGCAAGAGAGCTAAAACTCTACTACCATGCTGAATCAACATTTCCTTTATAATCTCATTGATTGAATAAGCAGAGTGAAAATTAGTTCTTGCTACCTCACAATCCTTTGACAACTTATATTTGAAATCAGAGACATAGTCAAGAATAATTTCTGAATCCTCTCTTCAAAGAAGTTTCTCTTCTAACTTCAATAGTATGTCCAAAATGTAGTTCAAAAGGAAAAATGATTCTTAAACTGATTCCCTTACAGCAAACAACAGTAAATGAACACCTTGGTCCTAATCGATTCCTGTATCAAAGCGATATGACCGAATCATACGTTTCAAAGACTGGTGAAATCTTTCCAGTTCCCTTGTCCTTTAGGGTGATAGGCAGAAAACTTAAACTGTTGGATGCCTAATTCATGCATAACTTACTGGAAAATTCCAGATATAAAAGTTGACTCTTGATAAGATTGGACATATTTGGGAAGGTCAAAAAGTGTAAAAAAAAAAAAAAAAATAAAACTTTATCAAAGCTTTTAATACGGTTTTAGTTTAAATATCCCTCCAATGAATTGCCTTTGGAAATGTTGTGGACGCAAACTTTATGGTCAACAAGTATTGGTCGCCTAGATTGGTCTTAGGTAAGGGACGCAGTCTGCCATTATTCCACTAAACGGTTTGTCAGATGTAGGAATAGGTTGCACATGAGCCTTAAGTGTCTTTGGATTGGGTTTTACCGCCTTTTGAAACGCATGACAAGATCTACAGTATTTGCAAACATCACTTTTAATTTTCGGCAAATACAAATGATTCAAGATCACGTGGAAAGGCTCATTCACCCCTAATTGGTCAGCCGGAGGAGTTTCATGGTCTAGACTAAGAATTGCCTGTCGATACGACTTAGTAGCAACAATTTGATATATCACTGACCACTCGTCACCAGCGGATAAATCTGGTGGTTTCCATTGTCTCATAAGAACCCCAGTTTTCACGAAATAACAAACTTTTACTGGTGTAGCTTTAGATTCGCTAAAACAAACAGGATATCTTAGACCTGGTTCCTTTTCGACAACGAGTGAATGTATTTTATCTCCCTGATTAGAATGGAGAGAATGCGTAGTCAAAAGAGGATCACTGTGATGAATACTCCTTGACTTATGAATACCAGATTCAAAAGTGATTCATTAAAAGATTGATCAATAAATGTGACGCTAGAGGAATACTGTCCTGATCAACATCATTCACAAGAGCTCTGTTTGCCTTAGCTCTAGTAACTCTACAAGCACTGTATAAATCGTACATTTCATTCTCTACATGATCAATATTTTGATCCATTTTCCACATGATCAACATTTTGAACCAAACAAGGCATGTCAGTTACAAGCGGATTAACCTCAACCGTATCCGCAGCTAGTAATTGCGTAGAATTAAATGAATACCCTCGATAGGTAAAGACGACACTGTCACGGGTCCTGAGACTAAATCTGGTGACAGCTAGTCATTGCGTAGAATTAAATGAATACCCTCGATAGGTAAAGACGACACTGTCACGGGTCCTGAGACTAAATCTGCTGCCAATTTTAGACATTTAAGACGAACATTAGCAAAGCCGCACTCCTCCCTCAGAATAAGAATACTTTCACTAGAAGAAGACTCCTCAGACAAGAGCAAAATAACTGAGAATAAAAGACTCTGAGAAGTATTAAGTTTAAGGGCTTGAAATATGGAAGAAGACAAGGTAAAATCCAAAAAGAATTAAATTTTCCGAAATACAAATATATTTCCCTAAATTATAAACTCAAAGTGAAAGAATTAGAAATAACTTACACTGTATGAATTCCTTGAATATTATCCTAAACGTACTATCAATATCACCGGAATCCGGAAACTATCCAAAGGTATTTTGACTGAAGGTTCTAATTTACTTGCACCACTAAAGAATCACTGTTCCAATATTCAAAAGTTTTACTTCAAGGCAATCCAGTGAAAGTTAAATTCACTAAAGTCTTTGAATGTTTCATATAATCCAATAGAATTTTTTTTATATGTCCTTGAATAATTTCATAACAGTTCAGCAAGGTACTGTCTGTTTAGAATAAATGGTTCCTCCTCTCTGCAGTTTCAAAACTATATTATAAATTAATATATGATACAGATAACCGTAGCAAAAGCCCCTGTGTCCCATAATATTTTAATAGGGATAGGATTGGCAGAATGACCAACAAGTGATAAAGAACCTTTCGACAAGAGTGGATCATTATTCTTCATAACAAAATCAGACTGGGGTTTGTTTGACCTAACAAATGTGTTACTTTCAATATATGACCCTGATCTTGACCTCTTAGAAATAAGAGCATTTGGAATAACTCTATCTTCATTCTGTCAATTATGTTGCAATCTATAGCAATTAGATCTAACGTGCCCTTTGTTCTTACATAAGGTGCACGTACGAAGAATAATGATTTCTCATTAGTCTTATCAGAAACTTGATTCCTGAAAGTTGTGCCAGATTGAGATTTGGAAATAATCGTGTGGGACTGAGATGTTTTTCCCTAAAGAGAGGCTGAGAGGAAGACTTATTAACAAATGAAATTTTGTTAGTCATGGAATAAACATCAGCTGTACGACAAGCATATTTAAAGTTTCGACCTTTTGCTGATCAAAGTAGGTCTTGACATCACTATGGACGCAATTTTTGAACTCTTAAACTAATATGAGCTGCTTGAGGTTATTGTAATTTTGATCAACCTTCTTGGATGAGAACCAGCTATCAAATAGGTGTTCGTTTACTCTTGCAGGTTCGACATGGGTCTGTCCAGTTTCCTTTTTACAGTTCCTAAACTTTCGTCAATATGCCCCAGGTACCGACGCATAACCGTTCAAGATACATTCCTTAGTCATATCATAATTAGCATTTTGTTGTACCAACAGTGAAGTGAAGACTTCCCAAGTTATGCCAATAACTACACTTTGTAATACTAGAGTAAAATGCTATCTTGACCATTTCAAACTTTCAACAAATTTCTCAGAATGTGTAAAATATATTGATGTTCTTCCTTTTGTAAAGGGGGTGGATGGTGGTAACTAACATAATAGTTCTGGCAACATCAAAACCTGAACTTGTATGTGAAGGGGGGGGGGTGCTTTCCGGTTGTCAGTTCTAAGTCGTTTAATTTTAATTGTATTTTTCGTTATTCTCCTTGAATTTGTATTCCCCTATCTTCGTTTTGCATTTGCATTTCTTCTTTCTCTCTCTGTCTCTGTCTCTGTGTGTGTGTGTGTGTCTCTCTCTCTCTCTCTCTCTCTCTCTCTCTCTCTCTCTCTCTCTCTCTCTCCTTTTCCTCTTGCTGCAATGTTATTTCTCTTTCCTCTTTCTGATTTTGGATATCCATCATTTCTTTTTAAACTGAAGCTTTCTTAAGTTAGTTTTCCACCTGGATTTTAATTTAAATTCTTTTAAAGATGAACTGTCAACAAGCCCAAAAACAAATAATACCGCTGTACAAATCCCTCACCCAAGGAAAACTGTAGGACTTCAAGCCACCACCCCACTCCACCCCCAAAAAATAATACCGATATACGAATCCTTCATCCAAGGAAAGCTGACCATACTACAAGGCCAAAATAAATAGTACCTGGGCACAAAGATGATTTAGTAGCCTCTTAAATTGTTTTGTATAATATGGTTAATTGGCAAGAGAAACGAAGAAGAAGGGAGTCGTTGTTGTACAACATGGTTGGCAAAAAGAAGGAAGGAGAAGGGGGCTTATGTCCTCTAATGTAAAAATCCTGTTCACGTCAACAACTGACTACGTTCATCCTATAAAAACCGAGCTTTGAAAAAATCAGTACTTATAAGTAAAACAATGTAACTTTTGTAAATCGTTGTGAGAGCAAACATAACGGACCTTTCGCACGGCACCCCCGGCAATTCGTAATTCGGAATTTGACACCGAATGTCAAGAGAAACATTTAGCAACGGAGCGGCACAAGTTTTGTAGTAAAGAGCGCCATAAATATTAATTTTATAATTAACTTCCCGCTGACGAAATCCACGTAGAGAGTACAGGTGTTTTATTTGCATCAAATGGCTAACACTAAAAGTTACTTGTTCATGGTAATGGCTGCAGGGATGTCGCACCAATTGATCAGTAATCTGAATGCAGTCGATTATTGGGTTGACGTGTACTAGACTAACTCTTCACCTGACCTAATTAAATATATGTGGCAGATTATAACAGCACTGTTTATGTTATGTAATGGTCATTATCCAGAAGATCCTCGATTTACGTTAAAGAGACTGTTCCCAGCTTATTAGACTTTGCCAATAATAAATATTACTATTTTGTGTGTAGTATATATGATCAGCCTATACAACCAAAAGGACAGTAAAACACAAACTGATTTGAGTTACTATTGCTGAACGTATCTTGCATCTCTGCAACTAGAAATAAATGCTGACACAAGTTAATCAACCAGACTATGCATATCCTTGAAAAGACAATGAGAAAGCAATATTGGGTAGGATTTTGCGTCTAGCAAGTACAGATAAAAAGTGTTGTTCGGTAGGTCTTTTATTTGGCAAGTACAGATAAAGTGTTGTTGGGTAGGCCTTTCATTTGGCAAGTACAAATGCTCTGTTTAAGTACCGAGAAAGTTCCGAAGTAGTTTATTTTACATTTCTGCTACACAATTGACGGCACTACTGTAGAAGAATGGAGTATTCTGGGAACCACGAAAGGACCATTGTATTGTCATATAAAGCATCGGGTATCGAAACAGAAAAGTAACGAGATGATCATGCTTAGCTAACTATGAGCAGTTTCTCTGGCTTTTGTCCTATGATCTCGATGCAAAGCATGAAATGTACTGATGAATATGTTATAGTATTTACTACTCTTTCCTAATACTAATAAGACTAAACGCCTGATAGCATCAGTATACATGCCATCTAAAAAGTCATAAACATTTTTAGTCATAGACTACAATGAGAAAGCGCATTAAGGCAGATTACAGATTGTATCACTTATCAAAATTGCTATGGGGACGTAAGGTGTGAATTAAAGAAATTAACATCATTCGAAATAATGTTCGTGTTGATTAAACCAGATTGAATGTGTCTTGGATAGGAGATAAATCTTGATTTTAACTACACATAAGTGGCAATCTGTCTACCCGAACCTATTGTTCTAACTTACCCAAAGCGAAATAAAGTGGAGATTTCTACTTTTATTGTCATTATTGTACGTTCTTTTAAGGATGACAGTTTAGTTTTGTTGCAATTAAAAGAGTATGCTACACCCGTTGTATCTTAATAATTGAATTCACAATAAATTTCTGCAAGAAAGTTATGGGTAGAATACGAGATTGTTCGATATCATGTTAGTGGTTGCCTGCCAAATTATTCGTTATTCGTTGGGTAGGGAATGGAAGAAAAACAAACAAAAGCCGTTTATGTAAAGCTGAGAGAAAACTAAACTTGCTTTCTGGGTTCACATTGTATATATTGAACCAAATAATTCCCATCAAAGAAAATCGTGACAGTTCATTAGAAAGTGACCAATTAATGAAAGATTTGTATAGATACTATCTATCTATTCCAAACTCAGACAAGAGTGAATGATTGAAAACTATATAAATGTAAATTTACCTGAATTAAACACATGTTTTACTTGTCCAATATATGCACCCTCTATACTCAGCTATTACAGTTTGAGAATTACCATAGAAGCTGAATGTTTGTTCTTTTGTTAAGCTTTTCTGTTCCTGCACCCAGAAGACCACACAAGACCATTTCTTTTTTGCAGCAGTATAGATATAAGATAAACATTGTGAGAGCAGTTATCAAAATCGACGAACTAAATGAAAACAAAAATCAAATGATGTCTATTCAGTCGCTAACTTTGAAAATTGTAGTTATAGATTGATTATCTCGATTTCAAAGCATACATCATGCGAGTAGTTAAGAGAGGACAATCCGGGCACAAGAACGACCCTCTGGATATACGGGGAAATGTAATGTTAAAATTTGCCATATGAATAACATTATAGGACTGTCTAGGTATAAGGGAAAACGTTAGCCTAGGAATATATATAGGAATAACATGACGGGATGGTCTTTGTACCCGGAAACTGTAATGTTAAAATTCCACCGACTAACCAATACACTATTTTGCCTGTAGAACACCCACGCATTTGAACCAACACAGGGTATGTTATATATAAAGAAGTATGAAATCATATATATATATA
>JAECUM010019439.1:0-22792 GCA_016617855.1 Megalonaias nervosa | reverse complement strand
GATAGATAGAAAGAGAGAGAGAGATACATAGAGATAGAGATTGTGTGTGTGTGTGTGTGTGTGTGTGTGTGTGTGTGTGTGTGTGTGTGTGTGTAACCCCACTAGTTTTGAATCCTTCTAAAAGTAAATGCAAACGGCTTACTCCAACGTAAATTAATACTTTTTTCCTGTATTACGTAGTCATTGAACAGTCGAATTCCAACCACAATGATCGTTCTGGCTGAAGAGTTATAATTCGTTTCAAACAGGAAGCAAACCCGCGTTGCAAATCACATCACCTATGCTGTAGTTCGCATGCACTAGCTTCATAATTCACTCCGTCATTAGCTAATCCGCGCAAAAGATTGGACTAGGTAGACTGCAAGGACATTAGCTGCACGATACGTCACTGACTGGGCAAGTGGAATTGAACACTGAGATATATGTACTAACCCACTGGACATGTATTTAGAAATTTAAGGTATAAACATGTGTTATAATTATAACTGGACATCTATACCAAACATATAGAATGATCGTAACAAACAACCAACAGCACAGAGGCGGAGCAGAGAAAGTGGCTGCCAGACATGGGTGAAAATTTCGTGGCCTCGTTGTATTTTTCTCATAAATCTGATAAGGAAGACGTTTTAGTCGCCGGATGACCAAATATTGGCCAAATAAAATAGGATGATTGACAAATTATCTTGGTAGCTGCGATGTTTACTGATCAAAATAAATGAATTTTATTTTCTGATTTAACATCTTTGAAGTTGGTTATAACTTCAGCTACTATTTGTATTGAATGTGGATGAATATCAAAATATTTTCAAAAGCGTACATTGAATTAAATTCTATTATTATTGATTTTACTGGTCACTGTGGGTTTTGTGTTTACCAAGTTTTCCAGATTTTTCACCTTTTATATTTAAACCTGCTGTGATTGCTCTTAAACTTTCAAAGTGGTTGTCTTTTCTATTTGAATTATTATGATCAACAACAAAACCATCATCTATCACACCACTGAAGCATTCGTAAATAACCCTATGTGCGTAATACATTTTTTTATCACCGGGTTTAGCAACACCAATTTGTATGTACCCTGTATTGATGACGCTACAGAATGGTTTTTTCAAATGACAATTTCTAATGATCCCAGCTCTGCTCCCTTCATAATTATCATAGACCGGATGACATCTAAATTCATCAAGATCAATCTCTTTCTCAATTTGTTCCATTTATATAATTTTCTCTGTTTCTAATATAACATTCTCGAGATAATCTTTTGCGTTTTTTTTTTTAAGGTCATCAGAAGCATTTTGTTTCTCGTAATATCGCTTAGGCGCACGATGGTTTCGTCCGCTACAAGAAACACATATCTGGGTCTTTCCCTTGACACCCCCCCCCCCAACACTTCAGACATGGCTGTGGTCCAGCACTGCCACGGCGAACACTGGCCATGTGATATCCACAGTACTCTCCACGACAATTTATTCCACAAGGAGTTACTGGTCCGATCATGAGCTATCGACAACTATGATTTTGCCTGATGTATATTATATTATTGGAGAAAAACTTTTTCTAATTATATAGATGACTAATTTTACTGCTGCAAAACAACTGCAAGAACAGCATTTTAATCTAACTGGGATAAAACCAGCTTTCCCAAAGTCGAAAATTGCACAAAAAGGTTACGAAATGAGATAAAATCGTTGTTAACCACGAGTGAAATAGAGAGATTGTCAGCAATAGAACCAACGAAGGGCAGAGACAAGTTTTTTGAACGAGAACTAAAACGATTATCTGCGACTGAGCCAGAGCACAACACCAAATCAGATTTTGACAGAATACCAGGTGACAGAAAACAACCGCCATTCGAACTACAGTTACATGATTTTATCAAAATGGCGAAGAACGAATTTATCAGCAGTGGTGCGTCTCATGTTTGGCCGACGTTGAAAATAGATTGCGATGGAACATTTATCGATTCCACAATGGATGGCAAACGAGCATCTACTGTTGTTAATAATCTTGTTGATGACAGCCATTTTATATTCAGAATAAAATTTATTGTAGAACATACCAGCGAAGATGGTCCGACATGGATTTTTCGTGATCAACTCGACCCTGTTAAAGAATCACGGAGACATATCAATGTCGTCACGATAAATAAAAAAATTCTAAAGCAGGCATTTTCTCCGGAATAGACAAGCCATACAACAATAACGCGTATCCAGTGTCCGCAGTTATTTATGCGCTTTATTGTTTGAATGAACCAAACATAGATGCTCTTGCTCCGATGAAAACAAACTCGCTAAATTGTGTTGTTCAGCGTATAATGGAGAATTTTGTAAACTCCTAACGTGGAAACAAATTAACAGAATCAAGAATAAAAAATTATAATTGGGAAAAACATGTCAATACGACTGGAGCTCGCAAAAGATGACATAGCTGAATTAGAAAAATTGTTAAAGTTCCCCGATAATTGTGAAAACAATAACAAATGAAATTTTATATAACTCGAACAAATATACACCACGTGGTGCTCCAATAACATTAATTGATGATAACTCCCATACGTGGACAGAAGCATAACAAAATTTCCACAAGAAAGAGTAATAAGATTTTATGACGGCGATATTTTTGAGGATATCCACAACATCGGTAAAAATGACTCTGTATAAGTCTGGTTATTTTATAGTGACGGCTTCAAAGAGGCAGCCGACGACGAATCATTTGATAAGTTTATTTTACCAATTTTTAATTGCTGCTGTACCTCTCTAATATCCTATTGGACATAGGATATTAGAGAGGTACAGCAGCAATTAAAAAACTCGCCGATGCCGCAGATTGGTTGTCACGACAGGCCATATGGCAAATTTATCTTCCACGTCCCAAAATATTTCAATATGGACGGTTTGATGTCAACACACATAACGAAGTTCATCAGGCAGATATCTCGTTTTTACCACATGACGCACATAAACGGTGCACATATAGTCCATATAATAAATCGACTCCTTTATTTAATTGTTGACGTTTAACTGCCAGCTCAGGGAACTACGATCCTAACACTATTTTCCCTTTCATAGCCGACCTTATCAACCAATTCGCTAGTGATTCTCGTATGTTTTTATTCTTTATCGAATTCAGCGTGTGAATCAGCTTGACATGCGCGATATGTCGTTCTTGTAGACCTAGATTTTTATATGCTACATCATAAACATGGCACGCTTGATCAATCGCATTTACCTGAAATTCGCCTAGTTTTGGTTGATTTTTTTCGTCAAGTCTAATATCAAGGCGAGTTTCAGGACCACAATAATTATATCCTGGAAGATGTTCTTCCCCAGGATACTTAGCCCATGGCATTCCATGTGTTTTCCCGAGTGCCTTAGCAATATCACCGACCGCAGTGCAACAGGAATACTCACAAACTTATATTGTTGTATATCGCATTTTACACATTTATCTGTAAAGCAGATTTGTCTCAACAATATGACACTTGATCGGTTGTAAATGCACGTGTGAGACAGCTGTTAGAATTGACTGCTCCGAGTCTTTAATTTTAACAGTTTTAGTAAACACCACTAAAGTTATCTTCGGTCGCGCCTGGAACTCGCAGAATAATATCTGTCAACGAGATATTGCTCGACTTTAACCGTCCTTGCTGATCCTGAAAAACAACCACTTCATTTGTGGCAACATAGGTGAGATGCAAAAGATCAGCAAGTTCATCTTGTGTTGCATATTTGGATAAATCAAATTCACCCTGGGGATTGCCTTTAGCAGACCTTCCGTAAATATCTACCATTATAAACTATTAACCTGGTTTAAAACGACGTTGGAATGCTATGCCGTCTGGTGGCATACTCATGCACAAGGTTATGAGGCGGCGCTGATGACCCTGACACAGCATTAAGTACAGCAAGTTCTTCCGGACCGCATATTGGTAGATCCGTTATTATTTGTGTTGGTAATGTTGAATACCAGATTGGTGGAATGCTATGCATTCTACTGCTGATATACTGTGAAAATTCTCTCCGTGGTGCCAATCCATACGACTCAAAATGAACAACACTACGTGGGTCAGCAGCGTATGCAACCCAGTGAGTGCCATGGCAGGAATTTCCATCGCCATTAATGAAACCGTTTCAACATGGTTTGATTTTCCCAATAATTGATCACGCATGAAAATACCTCTGAAGTATTTATGTTTGATATCCAAGCAGCATCAAGTAAATTAAAATTGTACATGGGAAGCTTCAACGAAGCGTCCCCGGCAGTCTCAGACCTTGATCAATTGCGTTCGAGGTAATCTTAGACCCCGTTCTTTTTTTTAGATGTTTATGCCATGTACTGTTGCTTTTTTCGGTGCTATACCGGTAGCTGTTCCAACAGCACCAACTGCAGCTGCTTTTGCAACAGCTGGAGCTGCGGCTGCAATTAGCGTTGTTATCACCACTAAAAATAGAAGTATACCGCAGGTTTTTGTTGTGTCGCTGATCGCATTCGCAGAAAGATCAAGTCGAACGGAAGTTTTTGATTTCTTGGCGTCATTGTAGTGTTTGAGTTGACGTTCAGTCAGCGATAGTTTATTTGGGCCCTGCAACGCAGCTGATTTCAGAGTATTTTTGCCACAGAATTCTTCTTCGATACGGATTGCAGTTTTTTAATCTGACCTGATGTCAGAGTAACATTGACGTGATGATATGATATTATAACATCATGAATGATTTAATTACAGATCGGTTGCGATCAAATCACATGTTCGGAAAACACTTACATGTTCGGAAAATACCTACATGTTCGGAAAACATTTACATGTTTTCAACGGGAGCATCAATCACTTTCATTCGTCCGCTAACACCTTCAAGCAACATTGTTTTGTCTGACAGTATAACAGCGATTGCTCTCTGGCCACCAGGACCAGCAGGTATATCATTAACAGTTGCTCGCACATGAATATCAACGACAGGTTTTCTGAAGAAATTCAGATGTTCCAGTGAGAAATAATAGATTCGATACAGCGTTGAGAAATCTCGCTGAGATATGCTTGAAACGCAACGAATATACGTCTTGGTGCTGAAATTCCCTGTTGAGACGCTATCTGCCTTACAAATGAATATGATGTGCTTGTAATTGAGTCTGTGGTCATTGTCAGCCACGACAACGTTGACTTGCCCCCGTTATCCATGAACGATAACAACCGAGCTTCTTCTTTGATCGATGGAGCAATTGCTGGCATCCACAACGCAAGTTTTGTTAGTATTACTTTACCTGGAGCTGTAGCATTATCTCGCCAAATTGCATCATTGTCAGTGGACTTTCGGACTAACTCAGCTGTATGTTTGGCTCCGAAGATAACTTTTCTAACATGTCTTCAGAATCCAAAGATATGCGACAACGGGATCACATAGCTGAATCGATCTTGAGAATCAATTTGAGATCGTCGTGCCACAAATTCCACGTTACATTCTGGATTAGCGCCATGGACTACCTGTTTTATGTCGGCGTCAGCGGCGCCGCGACGTTTCTTGTTCATTTTATGTCATAAGGTGTATGGTTAGGATGGTAAGTAATAACTTTTGAAAACATCATTGATGGACCAGCAGACCTTAAATAATCATCGGAATATCTTGCAAGACCCAGTATCATCGGAGCAACATCGATATCATAGTGACATACTTCGATTTGTCTACTATCAATTATATATACACGGCACTTTTAAATAACGCCATAACACTATTATTAACGAATCCACATTTGTCATCTGCAGCTTATGGATTATTGTTATCTCTCAAAACTCTACCCTGAACTTAAATAAATGCCTCGGCGGGCGAGAAATACCTGGACGTATCTTGGACTTGTAGTTCGATTCGCCCACGTTCGTTTGGTTCTCGTGCTTCATGAGAATAATATTGATAATCACGCACAGACTCATCCTTGAGTACTTGGTGCGTCCATGTCAAATGCTGAATCAGATACATGTTTGAACAGTTTTGTTATATTCGCTGCTTTCTAAAACGACATTCCAACATTGATCAATATCGCCGACGATGACGGGCCAGACTACCACCCGCTATTAGGTTTGCGGTTATGTTTTTTCACTATCTCATTGGAGCCTTGTTTTCCCAGGGATGGCACGATAGCTAATTCTTTCAACCGCTCATTTGCAGCTTGATCTAATATTTTGTTGACCCTTGCTGGCATCACTTCGGTGCTGGGCAGTTTTGCTAGAATGCTTGCGCTGGAATGCTTCACATTCTGCTGTGGTTTTCGTCGTACTAATATTGCGAGTCTGTCTTTGATCGCAGAGAATGCTTTACCAGCAGCATGACCAATAATGCCAATACCCTTAGCACTGGCCCTCTGTTATTCGACAGCCAAGTATTGAGTTCCTGTCTGGACTCAATCATCCCAAACTAAGTTAATTGATGTCCAGCTCAACACAACAATGCACATAATCTCTGGAACACTACGTCCTTATCCTTTACCGTGGCTGCCGGTACTCAGTAACATTCCTCCTCCACATCTGCGTCACCAGAAAGCAACCACAAAAGTGTTGGCTAAGGTCTATGCCAGTGAGAAACTTCCCCTGTACATAGACATCACCTCACATCCAGCAGTCCGGTTGACTTCGAGACGCTCAATCTGGTTAGGTTCGTTGCCGGAGGATATGACAACTTTTTCGGCATGGAGAGTTGAGTGGTCTTCAACAGATGTTGTAAACCACTCTCTCGTAGCTGAGCTATCTGTCTGCCATCCTGGCTTCAACCTTCCATATCATCTGTGGACCCCTCTGAACGCTTTCGGACAGATAGGGTCGTTGTGCAGCCAACCTTGTCCGATGAAGCCACGCCACTAACTCTTCCTGCTGCTGTAGAGCTCTTCAGACCATGTCACACATTGTGAACAGCTGTCCACTGACAAAGTTCCCGGGTGGACTGCAGGCTCTGCACCTTGCTGATGATGACGTTGTTAAATAGCTGAGTACGCACTGCATACGATAATAATAATAATTTGTGTCAAATTATGAACGCGACCTCTAGCATATGAACCTTTCAATCTCATTTGTGTTGAAGTATGAACACGACCTCTGGCATATGAACCTTTTACTCTCATTTGTGCTGAATTATGAACACGACCTGTGGTATATGAACCTTTCAATCTCATTTGTGTTTAAATATAAACACGGCCTCAAGCATATGAATCTTTAAATCTCATATGATATATTCAATATTATTTGAGTTAATCTATAAGCAAGACTTTGAGCATATGAACTTTCCAATTTCTTTTGTTTTGAATTATAACCATAACCTCTGGCATAAGAATGTACAAGCTTGAATTGTCAGTTGTTAAAATCCAGTTTTTATTTATTATTAGTTTCATTTTCGTAAATCATAACATATTGCTCAATCTGTTATGTATATCTATATTTTTATACTCCTGGTTCATGATTTTATCTATAATTTTTGTAATTTTTATTCATGGATGTAAACTGTAGTGGATATCTCTAGCTGGATTTCGTACTTGCATATGTCCTAATTTTATATATTAAAGAACGTAAAATTGCCAGGATCTATAAAAATAGATGTTTACGTATGTGTTGATAGTTACTAATAATAACATTATTAGTAAATATTTAAAGAGATTCGGCCTTTTTCCGATCGGACAGATGGGTCAGGTGGTATGTTAGAAGAATTCAGTTAATTCCTATTGGATGAGTTAGGTATTTTGAAATATTAGAATGATTAGTACGATCCTCTCACATATTCATTTATAACTTTGATAATCAAATTATTTGTTAAGTTTTACAAAACATGTTGGTTTCGCTTCTTTCTGTTACTTAGTTTATGACCATACAGACGTAGTATGTAATACTAAATGAATAGCCAGTAATGAGCAGTACACATCCCCCACAATAGCAACCATGTGTTTGCTGCATATGAATTAGTGCAGCGGTTATGTTCAGCATTACAGTCCCCTGTACGTGACAGATTAAAGTTGGGTAGAAACCAGTCATGTCTTTCCACTAAATTTTTAACGTGCCGAGTATTATCTGTGTGATAATTCCTCCAAAGCAAATGTGAATCATTGCAGCATTGCCAAAACGAAAACCGTGTCAAAATCTGGAAAATTCATGGAGGGAATAATTTTGATACTGAGTTTACGCAGTCGTTTGAAAATGCTAATTTCCAAAGAAATTAATTGTTTTGCTATTTAGGGGACGGTAAGCAAGCAACACTTACTAGCTATTCATGCTGTCCTATATATGGAACCAATTAGGTTTGCCAAATGTTCGTAAAACAGCAACGTGATCTGACATCCAGAACAAAGTCTGGGTAACAAAACATCTGAGTCTTAGTGTGAACATGGAAGGTGTTAGCTCAAATTGAGTCAATTAATAATATGTTCCAATTCTTCATTAGCTTGAAGTAAAGCTAAAACATCCTTATTTGGAAATGCAATGAACGATGTTTGAAATTTAGTCCCTTGTTTTCAAAGCTTGATCTTAATTTATCACTGACCTTCACTGCTCCTATACCTTTTGCCACTTGTGACTTTTATATTTGTGAATTAAATTATTCGTTTATTTAGTGACTCATTCGATAATTCATTACATAAACATTTGATGTAATCATTAGTTTATTTATTTTTTTCATTTGTTCGTTTCAGAGTACTTAAATAGCGCGAAATTCAAAATAGACAGAGGAATAGCTATGTACGATAGTTTCTATATGGAAATAATGCGTTACGTTTTATGATTTTATATTATATTAATGTTAAACAATACTGGTGAACTATTTTACAGGCGGCTTACCAATAAATTTATTTGCTGCTCAAACAAATCCATAAACCTTTAAAATCTGTTTCCCAATTCAAAAGGAAATTTACCCTGGACTTCTTGACTTGAATAGGCAGTGCTAATCCAGATTAAGATTAGTGTTTTGAGGATAGGAATTTATAGGGCAAGGAAAATACCTAGAATCTTATATATTTAAACTATGACCCGTTTAAAACAACTGCATGGTTTTTTGCTTCTGTTGATGGAATGATGGATGAATAAATGTGTCATCGTCTTTGAGATTTGCCATGATAGTTCCATATGTTTCTCTTTGACGTATAGTATGACGACCCCATGATTTCTCAAAAAAAAGTCTTCTTACTCTTTCTCTTTGACAAAATGTAAAATAATTATGTATTTTCATTTAATTATTTACCTCAAAGCATTCACGCAAAGGAGTGATTAATAGTTTTATGCGAATTATTTTCTTTACCATCAAGATGATAATTGAGTTGGCCCTGTTTTGCCTGCTTATATGTCCGGCATATCTGGGTCCAGGTTGTTTGCTCTTCCTGAACTGTGCGACTGTTTCGTCATTGGTCAAGAACACTGAGGTTATAATAGTCGGAAATTCAAACCCAAAGGAGGAACAAATTCGTAATATAGATTTATATGTAAAAGTAAAAATGTGTTCTTGGAATAAGGATACCACACCAAAATGCATGAAATGACCTTAACTATCGTATATAGGAAGGACGGACGGATAAATATAACACTATATGCCGCTACCTCACACGTAGATGTATCGAAGCATCACCATTACAACGTACGTTTATAGGAATATAACATAATACAGAAATTACAGACTGGAATAGGGGGCCTCGAGTGGTCTAAAGCGCTCGCCGTTACGGATCATTGCCATCTCACCTCTGTCTGCGTGGGTTCGAGTCTCAGGTTCGGCCAATGTGGGTATGTGAGAAAGCTTGCCAGTAGCTTTTCGTGGGTCGGTGGTTATCATTAATACTGACCGCCATGTATAGCCTATCTTGTGCTGAAAAATGGTGTTAAACCCTAAAACAACAACACACAGGAATAGGAGTTGCCTCTCTTTATACTCTTGAACCACTATTGATGTTCACCTACATGCCTTAATTGTTAAGACTTCTTGCAAACGACTTACCTTACAATCTCATTGTTATGGTCTGCGAAGCTCAAGCTAAACCTTTGTAAAAAGAGATTCGCCAGACAGATATGCTATAATTGTACCTATGTATGTAGGGGGGGGGGGGGGGGCTACTACGATACCTGAATGGTTGTTCATGAATAATATATTAACAAAAGGCGAGATCAATCCACAACGTTTATTCTGCGTGTGGTGGAGAGGGGTGCTTTTTAAGCTAACATTTTACCTTTTCTGGAGCAATGTAAGTTACAAAACATCATAATCCTCTCTAGTTATATTTGCTCTATAGTTTGTAATCTATTGACCGAATAAAAATCTCTACTGGCATGCAGTGAGGCATATATGTACTTTGTGTATACATATTTTAATGCTTTGAGTGGTTGTGTATTGACAGTGTTGAATTACACCTATAGCCACTCAGAGCTGGGATTTAATTGTTAAAAGAAATTAAAAATTAAACCACGCGATATTTTCTTTAATCTCAGTGAAGCTGCTAAATTATAGTGTAACAACTAAAAACAATTGACTTTGGGCGGACACCATTCGTCAACAAAATAATTATATTCAGTTTGGAACTTCCTTGTTGGAGTCACATCAGGTGTTGTTCGCCTCTATGTATACATATAACATGAAGATAGTTATGAACTAATCAACGGACGAAGGAATGTTTTGACAAAATCCAGAAAATGTCGATCTCGAGAATTGGGGTGAGTGTGATAACTTTTTTCTGTTATTTTTCTCAAATGATATAGATTATGCAAATATGCATTACTAATAAGGTAAACAAGCGGTAGTCAAGGAACGATCGTGCCTACCAACTGGAAGGGCCAAGTGTAAAATTGTATCGGTAATGACTATATAGGACAAACTGTCTCAAAACGGTGGCAGGCCATATCGTCTAATTGGATCAACCACAGATCCGGAAAGAGGACATTTAATGAGGGATTTTGCTTTTTCAGCTCTTACGTATTGGAGACAACCATTAGGCAAAATTTGATTTCAGATCTTACATTTGTGCAGGAGAGGGGTTGGCTGTAACGTTACTATTGCGCATGTTCCGATAGTCATGGTTAAAATTTAAAGACTAGTCTGGCAAGAATTTTCTTTGCTCGATCAACACCTTGTATAAAGCCTTTTCTCTTTTCTCTTGCATAGGGGCAGCAAGATTCCAAAGGAACAATCGTTTTAGGGACTGAAAAATATTATCAGTATTATGAGATTTAATGAGCCTATATAGACATTCATTTTTATTTATTTTTTTGACAATTGTGTAGTCCGTTTCGTTTCATTATTTGACAAGGAGTATTCAATTCCGAAAAGATTTGTCCGCAATTATGGGAAAACCCTACATGAAGCATGATGGAGCCCCATACATCCGGAAGCACCAGTTATTCATAAATCATTCTTTGTAAACCCATACCGAATACTCCTCGCCTTTAACCAAAACATATTCATGCTGATCACTTCTTTACATGAATTGATTATGTTGACGTTGTTAATATTTTCTTTGCAAAGGCTCGCAAATCGGCAGAACTAAAATTCAAATAATTTCATACATTTTATACGAAATAAGCGTCAGTCTGATATACTTTGTGTTCAATTTAATTTGTAGTTCTAATAATGGATGATGCAAATGGTTCATCTGTACTGTTTGTATATAACTGTTCAAAATAACTTGCATCGGTCAATGCTTGGATCCAAAATATATTACGATTCATGACTGATACAAACATATTCAGAGCGACGACATATTTATAGCTAATAATGTCAAAGTTATCATGATGATCATCAACATACTTTGAAAAGTTTAACTAATTCATCTTCATTACTATTGTCCTAGTATGTGTTGGTCTTGTCTATTTTGCTGTCGTCCTCATAGTCATCATAACCGTCATTTTACCACCATCATCCTTATCCCCACTTTCAGGAGTTCTTACATTAACCTAAGTAGTGGCGATAGTAAAGTTTTTCTTCTAGTTGTTTTATTGTTGTTGTTGTTGTTGTTGTTGTTGTTGTTGTGGCAATAGTAGTAGTCGTTGTTGTTGTTGTTGTTGTTGTTGTTGTTGTTGTTGTTGTTGTTGTAATATAGGCTGTGTGATTTAGGTGGTAGTAACAGTGGAAAACAGCAGCAGTAATAGTAGTGGACGTGGTGAGATAGTAGTAGTAGTAGTAATAGTAGGGGAGATGGTGGGGTAGTAAGTATTATAGCAGTTGTAGTATCCAAGTACTCATAACTTCGTTATCTCCTATGTTTTGAGCGCATCAAATCAAATGATATTCCTATTAGAAATTGTTATATTTTTCACAAAATTATTCCAGAAGACCTTTTGTCTGGTTCCAGCTATATTAACTTTTCTGCTGACTAACGTAATTGCTCCTGACCTTTTAGACTTATGGAAGCTTTAAAACTAGATGCTCACAAATAATGTAAGGATCTGGTCACCAATGGTCAGGTTTCCAGATCTGTAATGTTCATTCTGCGTTGTCTTTAAATAATGTTTAATCCATAACTTTTATAAGCAGCTGTTCTTGTTCTTATCTGTGGCTGCTTCAGCTAGCTCTGTTTTCAGCTTCATATGTTGGAATATGCATAATTGACAACTGATTCGAGAGTTTTTATTGTAATGGTTTGATCTGTATAAGTCCAATGGACTACTTCAATTCCCATTCCTGTAAAAAGAGTAAAGAAAAAGGATCATTAAAATATTGATGAAGATGCTTGCTTTAATCTTAGCTCATAATGTTAGGTCCTTCTTTTTCTAAAAACAGGAGCCCCTTCTACGTAACTTGATTTGCAATGCCGACTTTAGGCCTTAGCCCCAATTTTACAAATTTCTCAACATTTCTTCCCAACTTATCTTTCGGAAGATACTTCAAAAAACATGGGGACATTATCAAAAGTGGAAATGGTACAAACAATGACAAATAAATATTTAGTTTAAAATTGTACACGTTGGAGACTTTTTCTTTACAAAATGTTTTGAGGAATTCCTAAAACGTGAGGAAAGCCTCTTGTTTTGCCAGACAAATAATAAGAAAGATGTTTTAAACATAAATTTGAGGAACAAAATTTGAGAAAAGGAACTGAAGCCGAGACGAGTCCTTTAACTGACTGTTTTCGAAACACAGTATCAATAATGCAGATACGGCTTATTTGTTTTGATGTCAGCGTCATATTAGAAATTAGGGAGCTCTTCAAGTTTTGGATATAAAGTGAATCATTTTTATTTTCTGGTATTCAACTATCTGCCTGTCTGTGATGGAAGCTTTGGAGAATTCAAAAGAATTCTCCTTTTGTATACTCTGATAGTATGCTCATATATGTTATTACACACACACACACACACACACACACACACACACACACACACACATAAAAGCAAGTGTGCAAACAGTTTGTTAGCCTTTCTAAGTAGCAAGGATACAACCATCTTATTCGCAAATGACAAAAATATTCAGAGTGAAACAGACCAATATTACCCAAAAACTGGAACATTGTTTTTCGGTCCCATGTCATTTTTTCCAACAGACAACGCTTTGCAGATCCAAATATTTCCTTTAGATGTGACTCCTATGTTGGGAGATAATCCCATATTGGTGCAATGAAGCATACCAATAGTACCCCCAAAGGGTAAAATGGTTTCAGTCCCCTGTCATTTTCCCAACATACCAATCTCAGCAGTTCTAAATATATTACATAAACAAGTCTTTCACAGATAGAGATAATTTCTTTTGAGTGCAAAGCCTATATCCGTAAGTTCCATATGTATAGAGCTGAAGACACTGAAATGTCCGCTTCCCCCTCCCGAAACCTTTGTATATTCATCCACATGGTACCTAACAAAAATCAAACAACTTCATTATGCAACCAACAAGTCGTGAGAAACCAAAAACCATATTATTTTATTTATCTATGATAATTAAGGTTATCTCCTTCATAATATAACAGTCTCGATGAAGTGTAATAGGAGTTAAGCAATATTCAAATGTGTAAACTTTGGTAAAGTGATTTTTTGCTTTCGGTTTTTTTTCCAAAAAAAAAAAAAATATATATATATATATATGTATATACATATACATATACAAGTGTTTGCAAACTTTCTAACAGTACTATACCTTTTAGATCTCAATAAAATGCTTCTTTGGAAATTTAGATGTCCAGCACGTCTAAATATCATTTCTTAACTGAATCTAGTAGGTCGAACTTAAATGCTTCTTTACAAGGTCTCGGGATGGTGATTTCTTTCCATGTATCTACCAGCTTTGTCCTTATAGTTTGTACAGTTTATATAAGTATGCAAGATGTTAGACACTATCCTCAAATTCATACTCCACTGTGTCACTATGTGTAACGCTAACGTGGCTTTGTCCTTATATGTCGGTATTCTGCAGTTCTTTCATTGCCGTTATCGATGTTCAGTGAGTAACGTTTCATCGGCTGGTTTCAGTCACTTAATTCTGCGACTATGCTGCCTACACTGGTCAAAAATGGACTAATAGATTTACCTTGTTGCAAAATCTGTAAAACCTTGTCCCGATAAGGTTGACTTCTGCTGCTACGGTGGGTAAAGCAAGGTAAAAATTTCATTTTCAAATGTACACCACTTATCTCGTTAGAGTTGTGCTTCTTGAAAATCCGATTGCCCAGCCTGTTTAATTAGTCTATTATTTGTTTTCGTCCCTACAGTTTCAATTCTTCCTCTCGTAGAATGGCATTGAGGCCCTTATCATGATAAAATTGGTCCTGAGCATTCCCATCTACGGTACGAATTCTAGCTCATCATATCCTTGTAAGCCATTCTTGTGTGTTTTCTAATGCGCGTTCTTTAGTTAAAGTTTGCGTTTGTTTGCTCTATAACGTTATCTTCTAAACGTTTTTAATCGTTTGTGTTGACTACCGCTGCTTGTGGACCCATGTTCCCAATCTCAACAGAAAATTAAACGCCCCAATATTTTCCACCCGACATATGTTACCCTATGCATACCTAGCATGAGAAACATTTTCCAAACTATTCAATACAATATATGGTTATTTTTAGGTTGAACCTTCACATACCTTTTGCCTATTGTGATTAAAGTCATCGTTTGTTTTTATTTTGCCGGAAGACAATGACTGAACGTCACCCAACGGCCTTTTCATCATCATCATCATCATCATCATCATCATCATCATCATCATCCCTTAACCCAAGAGGTCGTTGGGGCACCACAATTGATTTTCCAACCAATTCTCTCCATCTTTCCCTGTTCTCTGCTGCACCTTGGGAATCTCCAAATCCCATGCATGTCCACTCCTTAATGTTGTCGTCCCACCTCTTTTTCTGTCTGCCTCTTCTTCTGCACCCTCGCACTGTGCCTTGCAAGATTGTTTTTGCCAGTCCAGATGATCTTGAGACATAACCTTACCACTTCAGTTTGCGCTTTTTTACATTGGTCAAGACGTCTTCGTAGGATCCGATGGCTCGTTGGATCCTGTTGTGGACTTCTTCGTTGGTTACATGGTCAATGTATGAGATGCCCAAGATCTCGTAGTAGCATCTCATTTTGAAGGTTTGAATCCTTCTTTGTAGATCTAATGTGAGCGTCCGTGTTTCACAAGCATACAGAAAGATGGATATGACAATTGAGCGCATCAGCCTTATTTTGGAACCAAAAGCAATGTTGATATCTTTCCATATTGATCTCAACCTTGTTATTGCTGCTGATGTCTGGGCAATCCTGCAAAGTAGTTCTGCTTTGGAGCCCTCATCTGTGATAATTGATCCCAAGTACTTGAAGCTTGTGACTCTTTCCAGCTTCTGTCCAATGACCTTTATTTCTGCACTGATGCCATTGGCGTTCTTTGTCATCAGTTTGGTTTTCTCGGCGCTAATCTCCATACAGTATGCTGTGGAGGTTCTGTCGAGGCGCTCAAATAAAGTCAGCCAATTCTTTTTCATCTCCTGCTAAACCATCAGTATCATCTGCGAAGCGAAGGTTGGTGATTGTTCTTCCTCCGATGCTGACAGTGCCCTTGTGGTCATGCAAGGCATCCTCCATGATCCATTCCACGAAAACGGCCTTATTACTTTGCCTGATAGTGTCAGAATCATTTCTTCATGCTGTGTTTACACCCTAGCAGGGAAGGTACCCAGATTCTTGTCTAATACTTCCTAGTACCCCATACATCATTCACGCGTGTCTTCTTTTTATTACCATAGAGCAGACCAAATTTTAATATTTTCAAGACGTAATAATTGCCGACAATGTCACCTATGTCGGTAGCATAGAGCGTAATATGACACCATCTTTTCAATTTGCGAACAAAAGTACGTTTAAGTGACTGTAAATAACCGAAATATTTTCAAGTAATAGCAATTGCCAAGAAGTATAGGATGTAATATGTGTTAAGTAAAGCATTCCCAGGTATGTAGCCCTTCTTGTGTTATTTCAGATGAATGACTTTAGAACTTTGAACACGCATTCTCTATGTGAATGCATTAGACCTAATACAAAATCCATAACAAGAGATAAACACTGTGATTGTATACCTGTTTGCATCCCAAGACTATTACTACTACTACTACTACTACTACTACTACAACTACTACTACTACAACTACTACTGCTACTACTACAACTACTACTACGACTACTACTACTGCTACTACTTGAGACTCTCTATCTGGGTTAATATTTGTACTCTTTCACTCTTTAAAGATATTAAATATGTTATACCACATACATTAAAGGAATGTGGATTTGGAAGCGTGCATATATCGCATTTTGATATACCAGTACCGTATGTGTTATTTGCAAATGGAGTGTGAATACGGATATATTCATTTATTTTCTTAAGTAGACCATGTCCCTTTATGCTCCTAACCCAGTTTGAATTTCCATGTATTAGACATTAATAAGACATAAAAATAACGAAAACAAATATACATATTTACCGCTCATTATACAGTTCTAAATGAATAAAACATGGTACACAATTTCGTCCAAGTCTCTCCCTCTCTATGTCTGTAATAGTATAGCTGACAGTCAACCCATCTAACCGTGAGAGTGCGATATCAAACGTACCAATGGCGAATGAAGTATAAAAATGAACTGGATCAACTGTAAATAATTTTGACTGTTTTAATCACCTAGTATTTGTTCGTCATTTTGCTTGGACTTTTCCCGCTGAGATAGATCTAAAAATAGCATCGGATGAGAGGAACTACTTTTTATTGTAAACAACACTGTACGCTCATGTAGGAAACGCAGCAACATTCGATTTATTAGATTTGTCTGTGGATGAACTAAGGAAGCTGTTTGATCCAGATGAAATAGAGATGATAAAGTTGATGATGTGGATGTGTTTACTGAGTCACACAAAGAAACTTTCCATCGAGCAAACGACTGAATGTCATATCTGCAATGTCCAGCGATGGATTTCTGACAACGAACGTGATAACAGGCTGTAATTTAAAAATATCATTACGAATATGTAAACACTTACTTAAGAAAATGTTTGCAATGATTGGCAAACTATGAACCGTACCCTCTAGAATCTATCCAAAATAGCACAGAAATGCATGTCAAGGCCAAGGGTTATCCAGTCTCTCTCAGAGACGTTCCATTTTGCAAATCAGTTCAAGCACTAAAATTGAAAACACAATGCAACAGAAGAGTGCGGGCTTTATTAGAAAAGCAAGAGCCTCGGAGCCAATAATCCAAGGTGCCTAAAAAAGCCTTATTTGTAGCTGACAAATGGGCTTTCACACTCCGGCTGCTTTGCAATTTTCCCCGTTTAACTTTCTGTTAGAAAATGTTTTGAGTACAAGTCATACAGGTCAAGTAAATAGCTAGGATCTATCCAACAAAGAGCATGCAAGTGATTGGGCATAAAAAAAAAAATTATGTAATCTAATTAATAGCTGATAATAACAATGGCAAATAAATGTACTTACCTTTATGTATCTTGAATTTCCTCAAAATGTTCTTTCTTAGTTATTTCTGCTAATCAGAATTACATGAGTTCCAAAACTACACACAGCGTGAAATTGTACTGTAATTTAGACTACATTTCCAACAAAAATTACATTTTAAAGAAAAATTTAGCGCACTCGAAAACGAAATGAATTTCATATTCAGTTGCAAACAATATTTAACGCTGCATCCTCTTGAGAATTTCTATTAAAAGAATTTCGTATTTTCCCACATTATGATTCCAAACTATCGATGACGAACGAGAGACACATCTGACGATGCATCGAATCTAGTCACATGTACATCGTACTGAATTGACCCATCACAACTAGATAAGAAGAATTTAGTTGGATCGACAAATAAATTCCACCATTCCTGACCAACTGGAAAAGTTGTTTCAAGTCTTATTCATTCACAATATGACTCTAAATTTCAATTTTAAATACACCAAAACGAGATTTCTTCTTTAAAGAAATGACTGCGCGATACGCTACCAAGTTCAAAGAACGTTGGGCGGTTCTGTGTGCGCATGAATACTGTCACTGTGTATTTATGGAGCCACGGTTGTGTATTTTCTTTGGAATCAAGCAGAAAGTCATTTACCTTTATTCTTGTAATGTGTTCTTTTAATTACTCATCCTCATGTAGAAAAGCAAACCGAGTTTATAATAAAAAGGTTACTACATTTGGATGGGATGTCATTTACCGTATGTATATTTAAATATAATACCGCTACGAAAAAATATCTGACAGAAATGATTGTATAGATTCTCGATGGCTGAACGGTATAATGGTAATAAGTTCTATATCATAAAGTTATTCCCCATCTTTTTCTTCCTCTTCTATTATTATTATTATTATTATTATTATTATTATTATTATTATTATTATAGATAAAAGGTACAGGTTTTCGGGACACATTTGATCTCAGACATAAGGCAAGTATAAACATTCATTTCAAGATGCACGGCACATAAAAAAGATAATCCCAAAAGTTCATATTTTATATTTTATACCATGTGTGACTTTATACTCTATGTCTTTTAATTTAATTTAATGGGTTCATTGGCTTTTTCTTTCTTTTGCTTAATTTTTTTTTTTTTTTTTTTTTTTTTCTGGATTCAAGTTTGAATTAGCAATCTGCTATCTCGCTACATTGTTTTCTGTTGTCCTACATATCAGATGTTTACAGTTAACGTAATTAAACAATGTTTCTAACAAATGAATAAATTCTGTACATCTTCACTGAAGTTCTGAGACAACGGTCTATAAGTACAAGTAATTCAATAATGGCTTGGCTTTGCACTTGAATTATTTTAGATGCCAATTTTTCCCCAAGTTTATATTATTTGCTTATATCATCCTAGTTTTGGATGAGAATATCTCAGATTTGTATAGTGTCTTTTGCACTCTGCGTGGGGAGAACATTTTGAATCAAGTTATAAAAGACTAAATTCCGCCCACGTATCAGTTACTGTATAGTGGAAATCGTAATCAAATTCCGCTCACGTGTCAGTTAATGTGCAATGGAGCTCATAACCAAATTCCGCCCACGTGTCAATTACTGTGTATTGGAGTTCTTACCAATTCTGTCATTGACTAGGTTTATATACATAGTTGTTGTTGTTGTTGTTGTTGTTGTTGTTGTTGTAGGGTTTAAGCCATGGCGGCCAGTATAAATGGTGGAGGAAGAACCAGGGAAAACCCCAGAAAGAACCACCGACCCACGAGAAGCTACTGGCAAGCTTTCTCACATATCCACATTGGTCGAACCCGAGACTAGAACCCACGCAGACAGAGGTGAGATGGCAGTGATCCGTAACGGTGAGCGTTTTAGACCACTTGGCCACTCGGGGCCCCTATATACATAGTAATTGTACCTTTTCTAAAGCGTTGTATGTGCGGTGTTAAGTAACACAGGTTTGCTTGTGGGAGTAAAAATTGGAAAGATCTCGCAGAGTAAATTAAAATATAGAGGACATATAGTACTTTTACCTTTGATAAATGTTATGAATTCAGCTCATATTTTAAAAATACTGACCAATACAGATCAATAAGTGTATTTCAAGCAATTAAAAAAGATATTTTGTCGTTGCAAATGAAGGCTGGTGGAGTTTGCAGCACAAATTGAAATTATCAATATCAAATTATTCCACCTCTGTAAATAAAATACAGCTAAACACAAATACATGTCGATATGTTTTCTCTTTTATAGAACAGAACACAGTTTGATTCCGATTTATCATCATCTGGGGTAAGTCCAATTTATAATAACCATTTTGCAAAACAATAACATTAATTTTACCACATGATTTTAATTAGCTAGTAAGGGCATGTTGTATTACCGTAAGTACTTGTGAATAAGGTCAGATCCAACTGCAAATTGCATAGACCTAGATCTGCCGCTGCACACTACTCCGCAAGATCTGGGTCTATGCAGTTTATTCGGAGTAATCAGAAGAAAAAAAATAGATACCCTGATCTGCTGGCGCGGTATGCGACAGCATATCATGGTCTATATTATTTACAATTTGACCCGACTTTTAAGCGGTTTAGCCGGTATTCAACGATTTTCATAAATATATTGATACAGTATTCTGCTTGGCATTGTGTTGCATTCGATTTTTATAATGCGTGACGTTATGACGCTAATGTAATCTGAATGCAGTGTAATGACTCAAATGAATATGTCATTAGTGCATACTATATATTTTACCTGTATATTATTGAATGAAATATTTTTTTTTATATTATTCATCCGTTTAATTGAGAATGCGAGGGTAGGACAACTAGGACAAAATTCCGGGGGTCAACAAAGGTCAGGGTCCACCGCCGTTACAGTTTGCAGTTCATATGGGGCCTACTGGAGAATTTTCCTAAGGCCCACGAAACCTGTCCGCTGTCCTGCTCTCTAGAAACTGTATTTTTTATGGGTTTTTGATCCAATTTGGTAAATGGGCTAACATCATCAATGTCTCTGTTAAGTATTATTATACGAGAGATTCGTGGATAGTAATGATAAGATATTCCATCTGAGTGGCTGAGCTAGGCAACAATCCAGCAAATATAGTTATGATCATATTTTGATCAAACTTGCTATTTAGTCGTATGTTATCAATAGTTTCGATTATGAGCAAGATCTTGACATGTTTGTTGAGGTCATCTTGATTCTGATTACCTGGACATAATAGCACTCAGTAGACGGAATTTCGATTGGAGCGTGCTCCAATTTGATAAGCAAATTCGAGTCATTGACTTAGACTGGTTCTATAACAGGCAAATAATTCAATGTGTGGTAATGAGATGATTGGTTTAATATGTTATTTCTCTAGATCTAGAGACTATATTTCTCATTCAGTTTTGATCAAACTTGGTAAGTGGGTTTATATCATGGTGATCTTGTATGAAGTCAGTTTTTAGCAAAGAGACTATGCATTTTAATTATGCTTTAATCTTTAAAAAAAAATTATGAGAATATCCTAAAATGGATAGAATTGTCACGATGCAAAGTCAGGAAATCGTTTACATTGGTTGTTTTCGTATATTATTAAATAAACCAGACTGTGATAGGGTAATGTGTTCTGTTATGTAAGTCAGTTAAACTTTATAGCTTGCGTTTTTTTTATAACAGTTTTGTATGCCTGTTATACTCGTGTACTTATTATACAGATGATGTTTCGTTCGTTAGGCATGGATAAAAATGCCAATAACATATCTGCCATCCATATGTGATGCAGAAGAAAGTTAAATATTGTTGAACAATTGACCCAATTAAGGAAATGACCTTACATTTCACTGAATTATTGGACATCTTCTACAACAATGTTCTGATACCGCATATTGCAACAATTTAAAGCGGTAATAATAGTTCTCTCATTCACGACAAACGTTGTTTGGAGAAACACATATTCATTGAATATTGGGCGAATTTCCTTGATTATATTTGGTTATGTTTGTCTCTGTGTGCAATATATGTATTTATTTTTGGAACAAATCAATGTAAAAACGAAGAAATCTCTGCTTCTTCATGTAGGATTCTTCAGCAAATCAAAACCCAGGATACACACCGGATGATATGGATGGGAATGGCGAACTGGAAGCATCAAATATTTCTGTAAATATAACTTTTGTCAACCAACATACGGACACTTTCGTATTGATTTAAATTAATTATACAAGAGGATCATTAAAGATTCTTTGCATTTATAACTTAAAGAAATACGAATTGTATACTCACATTGTTTATATTCACGTGATTGAAGATTAATCCTTTAGTACGTGTGTCTAACTAATAATCGATACGTTTTCATATGTGCTGCAAATGGCGTGGTTATTACCATTTCCACCACTACCAATACTATTTAACATGCTACTAACACTTTTCTATAATTGTTCATCCATCCATCCATCCATCCATCCATCCATCTATCTATCTATCTATCTATCTATCTATCTATCTATCTATCTATCTATCTATCCATTTATCTATCTATCTATCTATCTATCTATCTATCTATCTATCTATCTATCTATCTATCACTTTGCTATTACACGCAAGAACTCTTGAGAATTCTAAAACTATTACTAGAATCAATACTGTTGTTTCTACTAATAATTTCTGGTTCTACTACTTCCACTCGTGGCTACCTTATTTATTTTCATTTTTCAATGCGAAAAGTGTACATTACAATATGAAGTGCTGATGACAGTACCAGTATTCTTTTTCCAGCGGACCGACGAAAACCAAGTGCACGTTTCCTTTCCAGTAGTAAGTGTACGCTATAGACAACATGAACTTATAAAAAATCAACGTGTGTATATGTTTGAAAATCTAGCATTTAAATTTATCTTCGAAGGCATATATATATATATATATATATATATAT